>JAQFYZ010003206.1:0-14107 GCA_034695085.1 Cylindroiulus punctatus | reverse complement strand
CAGGCTGATCAGTTCAAGTTCAGTTATGGCTGTATTGGGATTGGTATTTGATCTGAATAGGGTATTAAATAGTTTTACACTCTAAATTCTGGAATTTTATTTTCCGGTGTTTGACCTTAACTTTTGCATTATTCCAACCATCTATTGGATTTATCTGGCCTCAAATTCCACTTCCTGGCTGTGAACTTTGTTTATGTCAAAGCGTCAGATTGTTCACCATGCTTTTTTACACATCGTTTATCTCACTATTGCTTTGAGTATAAAATGAGCAGTTGCAGATTGGTGATGGATTAAAGAACTCATCCCTTTTCCAGTAAGCCAAGCTAGGCATGACTGGCAACAGTGTTATGCTGGTAGTGTCTGGCGTTAGGGTGACTTTATAGCCTCATAGAAGGTTTGCTCTTTTTTAACAGCAAAAAGAAAATGTTTCAATCGTGATGAGTGATAGATGACAGAAACATTTGCAAGGCCTAGCTAAACTAGGATTGCATTGATAGTCTGCACCAGCTTAGTCTGTTGTCTTGGCTCTTTTGCTTATGATTGGTCTGACCCTTAACACTTAATATGACCTGTGCACTGTGCAAACAACTTGTAAAGCTTTTTATGGTTTAGGAAGTATTATATCTGCTAAATTTATTTTCCACCATGTAGAATATAATGTGTCGTCAAGACTACTTCAGAAAGTTTGAGAGTTTGCTAAAATCGTCAATTTTTCAGTCCAAGAATGTCATACCGTAACCTCTTCATCACTTTAGAAATATAGATGGGGTTTTTATGTTGGAACCCAGTGTTGTCGTGATGTTCCTATGTTTGAGGATCTACCTAATTAATAACCAATCATGTTTTCAGGGTTGTAAAAGAGGAAATAGTTGACGATGATGCTAAATTGCCTTGTTTTAATGGAAGAGTGGTTTCATGGGTAAGTGTTAGTCAGTACATGTATGCTTTTAACAGTCGATTTGAGAGAAAGTGTAGCCTATCAGTGCATTCGTGAAATGTTTACTTTTTAAATAATTATGCAGCTGGTATCAGCAGAGGGTAGCACTGTGTCTGACAGTACTTCCCAGTGCACAGAGAGCGTGGTCAATGACCATGTTGACATCAGATTGCCTCATGAGCGTTCAGCAGGAATTGGAGACAGCAGGCCGCCTTCCTTCCAGTAAGATAAGAATACCTTTTTTGTATCCAGGGTTAAAACTTAGTCTCTAGTTTTAAGTAGTTCGTCAGCCACTTGATAGGTGCATCTATGACTATGCAATGACAATTTGATGAACCAGTAATCTTCACTTATAAAAATAACCTTGGGTCTTGAATATATTACATACACTAAGATTGGCTGATGATTTGAGGTGGCAGTTTTGGCTATCTAATTTTATCTGTTACCATGTTATGTAAATGTTGTCCAATACAATCTAAATGTTATTAGTTTAGACTGTATGTAAACTTAATAGGCCTACTCAGCAAAGATTCATACAAATTCTACTATAATTCATGTCAGAAATAATGTAAACAAGGTAAGCTAGAAATGTGTACCGAGTTGATGTAATTTGGTACCATGAAATACATGTATGCATGGTGGATGGGGTACACAAACTTCTAAAATAAGCACCATCACCAATTAGGGGAGAGTCTCTAGGAAAGCTCGATTTGAGCACATTTATCTTAATTACCGTCCAAGAAATGTGCTGAGGAGATTATTTATGAATGACTGACTATCTCTGAATTATTTGTAGTCTAGATCATCTTGGTTATAACCTGCTGACATATGACCTTGACTGAATTTTTTTTTCCCATCTCTTTATGAAGTGTAAATGCACCGCGGGACAGCCGAAGTAACTTAGATGATTCCACCTGTACAGAAACTGAGTCGATGATCAGCTCTCGAAGGGGTCCAGCCCATGGTCGAATATTTAATTCTTGATGACATCTTTCTAAATTCTAATTACTCTTTATATTGGTTGGACACTGACTGTGGTTATTGTTTTGTAGATCGTCATCATAGGCCGCCTGTTCGACCAATGGGTTGTAGATATTACATTGATAACAATTGTAAGTTATTCTTTTTCAGTTGCTCTAGTGAGCGTGCTTTTTAAGATTATAATTGGTTGAATTACAAATATAACTAGCGTCTCGTCTCAATGGGCATAATAAGCATGATAAGCATCGCAGCAGCCATGGTTATGAATCATCTTCGATGATGAGCAGCGATATTGAGAGCACAAGTTTTTTTGACTCGGATGACAATACGAGCAGGTAATCCATAATCATATTTGGGTTAATACTAGTCAGCACTGTCCTTCATATCAGTTTGCATTACTAATGTGGTCGTTGTGTTGTTTTGCAAAAGAGTTTCAAGTAATACTGAAAGGAGTAGCATGTTAAGATTACATGCTAGGCAGAGGCGAAGACGGAAGCGGCATATGATGCCACCAATGAGTCGTGTACGTAAATCATATGAATACTTTCATAATCCTTGAATAAGTGTGGAGAGTAAAGTGTTGTATTGCTTTGCAGACATCCTCATTTAGCAGTATCACTGATTCGACGATGTCCTTGAACATTATCACTGTATCACTAAACATGGGTAAGTTTACTGTATTTCCCATAATTACAACGTATAAGCACAGGCCTGTACAACTGTAACACCCTTTTTAATGATTGCCAACGTCCTAAATCCTGATGTTTAAGTTCCTTTTATTTTACAGACACTGTAAATTTCTTAGGAATAAGTATAGTTGGTCAAAGCGACAAAGGTGGAGATGGTGGCATTTATGTGGGTTCGATCATGAAAGGGTAGGCTTTTTCCCTTTGCTTTCCACCCGTTTCATGCAAAGTTTGACAGTTCTATATTTTGAAAAGCAGAGGTGCTGTGGCATTAGATGGTCGTATTGAAACAGGTGATATGATACTTCAAGTCAACGACATAAACTTTGAAAACATGAGCAACGACGATGCAGTACATGTGCTGAAAGAAGTTGTTAAAAAACCTGGGTATGTTTTTATGACATTATGACCAGTATTTTGCCCTTTGATGGAAATTGAATAACCCGGCGTTTTTATTTTCATTTGTAGTCCAATAAAACTAGTTGTTGCCAAATGTTGGGATATAAATCCCAAAGGATATTTTACTATTCCTCGAACGGAGCCAGTCAGACCCATTGACCCTGGTGCCTGGGTAGCTCACACGGCCGCTGTGACAGGTAACGTCATTGACGGTTAGTGATTTTTTTTGAAAACAAGTAGTAAGGCATTTGCTACCTTACTAGCAAATCAATTATGACGAGATGGCATGTGGCGTAATTTGTTATATGTTACACGAGTATGGGCCTTCATTTATTATGATTATGGGATGACACATAATGTTAGCTGTAAGCACCTGTGAAGGCATCAGGATCTAGAAAAACATCGCTTGAAGCCAACTGTTATTTATGCTCAACAAAAACAACTACTAGGTCATTTCGTCCGATATTAGAATAAAGCCATCGATGATCCAAAAGATAACTCAATCGAACAACCAGCATTGTCAACCACAGCTTGTAGACTGTCTCATTCGTTTACCTTTGCTTACCCACCAGGGGCCTTTCGCCTACTGGCTAACACTCCAACTGGGTGGGCAGTCGCCTGGTATGCGCAGTTTAATGCGCTGTTATAATACATGTTATAATGCAGATGCATGGTATGTATTTCAACATGTATAAAAATAGTAAATAAGTTTCCTTCTTGAGAAGGAAATCTTTAGATTGCAATCTTAAGATTGCTTGCCATTTTGGCAGCTGATGGTATGCAAGAAACCTTTTTGAATTTTAAGTGATTTGAAAACGATGTTACATGCTATTATTAATCAGAGGTTATAACAAAAGTTATTCTATGCCATGTAGAGTCATTAATGTTGTCAAGTGATTTAAGAGTGCGTTGAATTTGCAGGTGAGTATCCAGCTCGGCCACCTTCAGTGAGCACGGTGACATCCACAAGTTCTTCAATCTCAAGTTCTGTTCCTGAATCAGACAGTAAGTGGCTATAACCTTTTTTTATGCTTTTGCATCTTTGATTTTCTTTTAATTTCTGTCGTCGTTGACTCTTAAATTTATATCTTTGTTAGGGCATTTTGAAGAGATGCGGTTATCAGTATCAACAGACATGGCAACCATTGTTAAAGCGATGGCATCTCCAGAGTCTGGATTAGAAATTCGTGACAGGATGTGGTTAAAAATAACAATTCCTAATGCTTTCATAGGTTTGTTCTGCTCCTTTGTTTAAATTATCTTTACGGATGGTGTGTAACTAGCTGTAATTTTTATCAGATGACCTTAGTGACTGGGTTGTTCATGCAGTTATATAATTCTTATTCCTGGCAGCTCTTGATCTGTCATGGTTATGATGGTAATGCCAGTGGTGTGAACTTTTTGAATAATCATGCAGGTGCTGATGTTGTTGACTGGTTGAACACTAGGGTTGATGGATTTCCTAGCAAGCGAGAGGCCAGCAAATATGCTTCTCAAATGCTTAAAGCTGGATTCATTCGCCACACCGTCAACAAGACCAACTTCTCTGAACAGTGCTATTATATATTTGGAGATCTGTGTGGAAGTAAGCAAGATGCCCTACAGCGCATGTGTTACCAAGGTGCAGGGAATATTCGATCAAAACTTAGGCACTTATGGCCATCTCTCTTTCCACGTCTTTAGACTTAACATTCTTCCTTTTTTCACTAACAACCTGTGCCATTTCTCCATTTTAAAATCGGGGCAATTTTCTTAACACGTTTTCATTTTTAGACATGTCGGCCTTGAAGCTCCAAGATGATGATGCAGTTAGTGAAGCAGATCGAGACACATTAGCACCACTCCCACCCCCAATTCCCAGCACGGCTTGGGGAGGACCGATGCCTTACTCTGGCCTCTATGCCCCTCCTGTCTCTGGTTTCGCTCCTATGCCTTTCAACTACACCAATGACACTACTAGCTATTCTACTTTCTTCAGGGATGGAAGCGTACACAGTGGCTCTGGTAAGTTATAAAAATCCCATGGTATTTTATTTACTAGCAGTTTGATTAATGTTATTGGTAGCGGTGTTCCTAGATAAGAGTAATTACTGGTGACTCACAAGCGTTTGTGTTGCAATTTACAAGGTGGTAGCAGCAATGGATCTGAGCGGCGAAGAGATAAAACTGAGCGGAAGTCTGCTAGTCCAAAGGGAAGTGGCTGCGATTCTGAAGTGCAGTCTCAACGCAGCAGTCGACGAGGAGGAGGAGGTGGCAGTAGCGGCAGTGAGCGTAGCCTAATTTCACAAGTATCAAGGGATGTAGGCCGAATGGAGGCTATCCCCCCTGAACTGTCGGGTAGTAGACAATCTTTCCGGATGGCCATGCACAATCCCTGTGAGTTTTTTGTTGATGTCATGTGACCTGCTAGAAGCATGCATCACCTGTCCTCGTTCTTTATTATGATTAGCATGGAACTTTGAAAATACTTGTACTAACAATTTGTTGTCAATCATTTTTTCCTTGCATGCAATACACCACTATTAAGAGCTTTTCAGTCAGTTTAAGTGGTTTTACCCATTAACATGGCTTGGAGCCCATTTACTGCATAACTCTGTACATTTGTGAAATCCATTCTGTTGAGGTTTAATCCCACTTCGATCTTTTTGGAAAATATTGGATTGCATTGCTTGGCTCTTTTAGGGGCAGTTCTAAAATTCAGGATAATAGTTAAATTATTTTAAATTATTGCATTGCACTCAGTTTTAATTAATACATGTATTTGAAATTTAATTGAACAGTATTAAGCTTTTGTTTATTACAATCATCGTGGATGGCTTAATGCTTAATATGCTAGTCTCTGGACAAATTTCTTGGTCGATTTTTATTTTAAAATCATTATGGTATTCGAATAAGTTTCAGATGGGGTAGTGCATTTTCTTCTTGGGTGCTTGTATTTGCTTGCTGTATTGGTCAATGTCATTTCTCTTTATTTAAAGTTTCCCTCACAGTCAGTTTGCTATGCCTTTGTACTTCTTTGTTCCATTGTCAAGAACTAACCAATGTCTTTCTTTTCCTTCCCGTAGTAAAGGAAGATATCCTGACGTATCACTTCTCCGACAAAGCCATTGTATAGCATAATGAGTTCTCTAGTAGACACCCAATCAAATAATGCGGTCAAACTGCTCACGCCTGCTCTTGTTTGCTGCCCATCTTGGACGCTTCTGTGGTCCCCCGCTGTATGCCATGTGTGTCTGTATGCGTGCATGTGCTTGCACTCATAATCATGTAAACGTTCACGACCTATTCTTACTTTAAATTCACTACTGTGATTTTTATCTATGGAAGATTCTCACTGGCAGTAGCAATGTTGTCCAAACATTTATGGGAAACCTTAATTCCAAGAATGTTTTGAAATTTCAGGACTGACTTATTTTTTTAACATCAAAAGTTATTTGTGCATGAATTTTTATCTGATACAGTTCATGTGACAGCTGTGCAATATGTGGAGTTGGTTATGATTTGTGATACCTCCAAATGAAAACATGCTGTCATCGCAATGGGATCTATTTCCCAACGTTAATGGTATGCTCATGTTTGACATTTCATACGTTTTATATATAACATACAGACTTGTGTGCCAGAATTTTTTTCCCTCATTATGACATCGTTTTTGCATGTGCCATTAAGGCTGTTTCTAATGATGCATTGTTCTGAATGCATGGAGAAGAAAGGGAAGTCGGGTGTGTCACCTGCCTTTCATAAGCCTGAAAGCTGGTTTTCCAGCTTGTCATGATTTTATTTAAACTTTTTTTTGCTATTTTCTCAAGTATGTTTTGTACAGCACTTGAGATGCAATCTCTGAATTCACTTTATTACATCAAACGTTGATTGCACACTGCTGTCTCTTTTAAAGTGGTAAAGATTGAAATAGTTAGTGTTTGAATTGAACGATATGTATTTTCCATATCAAATAACATTTCACTTGTTTTAAGTCTGGCCATACACATTGTTTACAGAGCTCTTGTGTTTTCTCATAAATACCTTCAACTTAAAGACATGCCTTGCATATGTGGTTTGATTGGATATGGTTTACCTTCGTTTCATTGTTTTTCTGTCAGATATTGTCAACATTCTTCCAGTCATATTAATTTTTAATTGCTAAGTCAGGGATTATGTTAACTTCAATTTTTTTTTTGACAAATATGCATCAAGAAAAGAAAACACTTGTTTGACCTCTTTGTTTTGACTTTTAACATGTTCTGTGTGAAATTTTAAGCCACTAGACATGGAGTGCAGTCTCAGATTATAATGTGACTTTTCTCCAATCTGTAAAGTGATTGCTTGCAATATGCCAGTGTTGCATTATCTGATTTTGCTTAAATTCATTATTCATGTACATCTAAAGCATGATTATATTCCCTTTATTATGACAGACTGGAGGTGTAAGCATATGCCATAACTTACACTAGATTTCAATGCAAACCACATAATGTATCTGACGAATTATGTCAGTGAGCATTTTTTTCCAAATAGATATATGAGCATAACTTGAGAACAATTATTCCACGTTGGATAGGTATTTGATGAGTTATCTTATAATTTTCTGGCATTACTTCGCTTAACGAAGTAAGCGACTTGTGATAACTACACAATTGATGCTTGTTTGTAGTAAACAATCATCACTTCGTCTGTAGTCATTTTTAATGCAAATCATTCAATTTTAGTGGATTCCTCAAGCAAGAAGTTGTTGAAACTTTAAATTCCCAGTAACATATTTATGCTGTTCTTCATTGATTGGGCTGCTTAAAACTTTTCAAGAATGAAGCAAGTTCTTCAAAATTATATATAAATTGCATTTTGAAAGAAAAAGGGATAAAAGTTTGACTTTGTTCATGTGCTGCTTGATTGCAATGTCTGAATTGTCCGTAATTTTTTTATAAAATCATAATTGATATGCCTTAATGCTCTAATTGTATTCGTGCCAAGTTTTTATATATAATTTGCACAATTAAGTATGTCTTGAGGTCACTTTTACTTATTTGGTATTCTTCCATTTCTACCACCTCCTAGCTCCTTTAAATTTTCAATCGCTGATTATTTGTCAATTTTACTTTTCTTTTTTTTAACTATTATATACAGTAACTATGCCATACAAGCATTTATATGAATATATAAATATCACATATGTAGACAGCTAGTCTTTAATGTGTTTTTAGATAGTGTATAGTTTTGTTGTGGACGACAAGATTTTGCTGTGCCACTGTGAAATTTAACTTCTAGCGTTAGAACGATTGTGTAAAATTTCAAATCAAACGTTGTTTATGCACTTGAATTTAATGTACAAAAATACAAGTGAAAGTATTTGATGACTAGTTGTCTTGTTATTTTTGTACACTGATGGTCGAATGCACTCTGTTCAGAAATCAGTGATTGTTTTATTCATCTGACATACATCTACTCTTGAAAGACAACATTTGGAGAGGTTCGTGAGTAGCCTCAACATTGTTGTAAAATGTGAGTAAATTTGAAATGTGGGACTATAGGAATTCTTCAAACCAAATGATTTCGCAATCATGTGAAGTTATTTTTGTGTCTCCCTGTAGTTTTCCTGGAAAGCATGTGACAGGAACGTCATACTGGTTGCGTAATCTCCTAACAGTCCGAGGTCATATTGCGAGCAATTTCTCCGCATGATTCATGTTTGAGACTTTCACATCTAACTTGTTTATTGGGCTGGTTCATTACCCTGCAAGTTGTTCGTGATGGAACAAGGATTTCAGCAGCTAAAAGTTGACGATGAGCATTTAGAAGATACGGTTGAAGCTGACTTTGTCGGGGCCACATTGGCCATTACGTCCGACACTGAAGGAATGGCCAGCTCCAGGGAAG
This sequence comes from Cylindroiulus punctatus, assembly GCA_034695085.1. Taxonomy (NCBI): domain Eukaryota; kingdom Metazoa; phylum Arthropoda; class Diplopoda; order Julida; family Julidae; genus Cylindroiulus; species Cylindroiulus punctatus. The sequence continues at coordinate 5,233 of JAQFYZ010003206.1, read as the reverse complement.
ACCTCAATTCTAATGCAGAAGATGGTGAGTAGTGAGTACAGCTATTCTGCACGTTGCAACAATTTGTACTTTGATATTTGACAACAATAACCTTCACATTAAAATTTTGAGATACACTGTAGATACGACGTGCAAAATACGCGTACGCACTAAAACCATGCATGCAGTCTGCAGACGCACCCAGCCCCTAGCCCCTAGCTCCTACATGTTAATTCAACATAAATATGTACGTTAGTCTTGCTGTTTCTTTCACTTTAGCAGATACAAACGCCAATACTGTGAGAGGAAATCCTGCACATGTCAACAGTCAAAATAGCAATGAATCATCTTCAGCAAATCCTGAAGATGGTACCAAGGAATTTTTTGCGATGAGAGTAAGCATCTTATCCGTTTTAGCAGTTCTGTACATGCCACTTTCTGGTGCACAAATGTTCATTGCGCACGATTCTCTTATTTAGGCTGGAGCATTTGAAAATGCAGTTGAAGCTTGCCGGCCAGTCATGCTAAAAAATATTGATGGAGAATTCCATGGAGCTTGGCTTTTAACTGAGTATGCCTTTTATGATCCTCATCATTAGGTTTACAAGCAGAGTTAAGACCTACATGTTGCCTTAGCTGAGACATGCGTGTGCACATGAGAACTCCAGGGCGGGTTCCATAAAGGCCGATCGATCGCTAGTAGAAGTTTCGGCCTGAATTATAAAACCCGCCCCAGAGGTTTGCTCTAGCTGGCTTCTCAGAAGGTTTGCAGACATAGTGACTCTGGGTGATGATGATACATACACCCATTACAACAACAGGCGAAACTGTATTATATTGTAATACATATTTTTTGGGCACGATATGAACTGTGATTTACTGTACGTGTTATGTATGCTAATCAAATCGTGCATGCTGCTCAATACTCACGAAGTTCACATGCAGATTTAATGCACCTGTTGTCTTCTGGGATGCGAGAACCTTCAAGACAGGTTTCATGCCAGGTCATCACATCCCACAAGACAATCGGTCGACGTTACATAGTGACTGATTATCAAAATAAGGTATATTGACCGCGTTGTCCTCTTGCTGAATTTGCAGAATTGACCATTGGGATGCTGAAAAAGAGCGTGTGATAATGCTGACTGACCATTCTCTGTTAATGATCAAGTACGATTTCATTACGCTGAAAGTGGCAGATTACAAGCGATCGCTTCTGAAGGAATTTGATAAAATTGTTATCGGAGAATTTTCTTATCCGGACGCCTCTGTAGTGCCGTAAGTATTTTCTCTTTTCTAAAATACAGCTTTCATCTATATCTAGATATTCGTTCAAGAAATATTCACTATTATTGGCCCAGATAATTTCACTCATTTTTCCCACTTTGCCATTTTCCCTGTTAGGAGAGTTGACAAGCTTGTCAGCTTTGTTAAGGGCATTGTTTGGGGACGTTTAAAGAAAAAGTCCGAACCAAACAGCAACATTGCTTCATCTAATGCTTTGTGTGTTGGATTGCAAAGGTGTGTTGTTTTGTTTGTGAATTTGGCTGTGGCTTGTGATATTTTGATTTATAGGACCCTCTTGTCTGCAAGTACTGTTGAATTAAAAATTAAGTTTTTTTTTACAAATTTATAAAAAATTGCCAGAATCGTAGTCTTTGTTTTTGTTTTGAACTTTTTACATGTTGTTTGCTTGTACTTTGTTAATTTGTAAATCAACTTTGATTTGCAATTTATGTAGCATATACAATTTTGCTTACACACTCTACTTAGTAGGCGGAGATCCGGTCGTGGAGTCCGGGCAATGTGGAATAAGGGAAGGCCACCTCAGCTTACTGAAAGTTGGAATCCATGGTGTAGAAACATCCCATGGATCACGTTTGCTTCACATCCTTTGAAAACTCAATCAGGTGATTACAAAACATGCCTGCAAACCTACCTGCAGTGTTTTAATTATTGATAGTTATAAGTTTTTTTATTTTTTATTTTAAGGACGTGATGTCCCTTACTGTGACATTGAGCATTTCTTAAAAGCATTTCTTCAAGCAGTGAGAATGGAAAATGATGGAAAAACGAAGGAAGACAGTTGTGTGATAGAAGAACGTCCTATTGTCATTGACAATTATTTAGGCATTGCATCTTTCTTTCACAATGTGAACAACCTAGGATTTTTCAAATCACGTGGAAAGGTTAGCTTCTAAACTATGGTAAGTCAAAAAAACATTGTAATATACGTGATAAAGCACGATTTATACTGAAGCAAATGTCTGCAAAAATACTGCTGTGTGCATGTACCAGTAAATGAGATAACTATGGAATGAAGTTCTGTGATAGGGTTGCAGTTTTCTCCACCCATGTAAGACTGATTTAATGTTAAGAATGTCTGGGCAGGGTTCTTGAATATTTCTTTCGAGTTCAGAGGCATTTTCTCCAAATACTAATATAGTTTGTAATGACAGCAGTAGGCCTAATTTACATCGAGATGACTTTTGGTCATTAGGAATTTTTTTTTAGTTTCATTAGCTTCATAGCTCCCAAATTATATTTGAATCATATCTCGAATTTCCCTATTAGGGATATCAGGATTTGCATTGGTCATAATAGTGAAGTATTACGAAATCAAATTTATTCTAATTGTGATGAAATATTTTTTTATAAATACTTGTGCATTTTTAGTAATCTATTTAATAATAAATTGTATTGTCCATTTTCATTAAGTATGATCTTAAAATCAAAATAATAATATTAACAGGTTGATTACAAAAGATGTGCTAGAATAACCTCATTTTTCCCATTTTCTAAAAATGATGGAGACTATACTATAATCCATATAAATTAAAATTTTAACTCCGTGCAAATTTGACCTATACTTGCCCGCTTCAATTACCACTATTTGAAATTTACCTCAACTCTGTGATTATTGTTATCTAATGTTGCATGCATCATGTTATGTGCTTCTGAGGCTCATCATGCAGATCAAGAAATTATTGTAACAATCCCTGATAATGTTTTAACTGGGAATTTCAGTTTGGCTTAGATGCCAGTTTCTGTGATAGTAATATACATATATACATGTATATTTTCAAAGCAGGCCTATATAGTAATATATGTAAATCTGTAAGCTATAATTTGTATTTAATGTCCTACTCGTGATATAAAGTGATTGTAAAAATAATTTCATTTTTGAAATATTATACCAAATATTTATTTCAAAAATAACGTAGGACTCACACAATCAATTTAAAATTGTACACTTGCTAATAGAACCAGGAAGGAATTACCTTGTACACTATGTGTAACACATGCAGAACTTATCTTTTCCTAACATCAACAATGAATCTCCCTTTGAATTCCACCTGATGTGCACCACTTCGAGAGCACCTTTGAAATTGAAAATACATTTTAAGTTGCAATGTTTATTACCACCCAGGTTGTGCCATCATTTGCCATTCAATGATTTCACTTTTGTAAGCATTCAATATGCAATCGAAATTTTTGATGCAATTTTATTGCATCAAAGATTCAGTCAGACTGCAATCTTTGAATGCAACATTATTGTATGTGCCGAATACAATGCTATAGCCCTTTGTTTTTAAACATTTAATTTTTCGTCTAGAAATGTACCATGATTGCATTAAGATTGTGTAATAAATGCATCATGATTGCATTCAAATTGTGGAATGAATGTATGTCATCCTACAAAATGAATGCATTCAGGTCTGATAAGAAGGCACATTGACTGCACTGTGATGCAATCGGATCGCATCAAGAATGCATCATGAATGCTGAAAGATCGCTGATTGCAACTTTCATGTAGGACTTTTTACCTGGGCAGGAAATTTAAATATCAGATAAGGAAGCTTCATACTTGTATGGGGAATTGGTACATCCAAGCAACCTTCTGGAGTCCATAGGAAGAATTTCGATGAACTAGTACACAGTGCCAAATGAGGCTGTACAGGATTCCAGGCCAAACCTTAAAATGATCATGCAATGATTTTAAAATGGTGTGGTTAATCATGCACCATGTATATTAAGAATAGGGAAATTCCATACATTTTGTTATGTGTTATAAATGAAGTGTTAATTACACGAATGTATAAAATCATTTTTTTTTGTTTGCATCAGCGAACATTTTCATGTCCAAATCCTCGCGTTTTGGGAAGTTATGAAATTTCCCTATTGTAATTTTTGCTGATTATCTAAAATTTTAGAGATTTAACTCACACGTTATAGGCTGCTTTTGTATCAGTACAGAAGTTAATTTAAACTTGGCAAGATCCCAGATCCAAACTGCAGTGGGGAAACTATCTAGTATGTGAGAAGGAAGGTATTTTTGCGTGGCTATTAAAACATGTTTCCTACTTTTTTCAGCAGGAAAAAATTGAACTTGCCATTTCTTGTTGCCAGATACTGGCCATTCTTACTAAACAGCACTTTACCAATGCCAAGTTCGGGATTTGGTTTAGTAGGATCTGGTTTTTTTGAAGGTATATTGATGGGCCTGTTGTCAACAATGTGATCTGTCAGATACGTACAATGAAAGTGATTTTAAGAATTTAATTATAATAGATCACCATCACTGTAAAACTGCACTTACATTTACTTGAACTAAATGTGGATTGTTGAATGGAGGCTGTATGTCCATGTCTGGGATTTAGATATTCTTCATAGACAACCTGAGTTGGGGAAATAATATGTAAGCAGGCGCCATGTAGTAAATCAAAAAATCTATTAGGGCTTGCCACTTAACGTACTACATCACGATTCACATTTTGAGTTGTATGTTCAAGTTTAGTGGTGAGACTCCATGTCAGATGGTTTACAATGTGGACCTATGAAATTGTAATTTACAATAAGTCAGCCACGAGCTAAGAATCTTTAAAAGCAGTTACACTGTTATACCCGCTGGTCATAGCTTCCTATTGCTAAAAATTGACCCGTTGGCGACCAGCTCACAGTTTTCACTGCTAAAGCCCCTTCATAGGCTATGTAGGACATGAGGCATCGACCCTCTATCGAGTAGAGCAGAACTTTGAACTAAAAATGCAGCCAAAAAACTGAATGAAAACTTTACTTCAGTTGTACTATTCATTGCAGAGCAGCAATAACTTACACTCAATAGTGAATCCCAAGCACAAATTATATATTCTTCAGGGGACCAAGAAATCCCTGCCAACTCTTTGGTATCACAATCAAAATGCTTTAAGAAACATGTTCAGCATGAGTGATATTTGTATGCATCTCAAGAGGT
>JAQFYZ010003205.1:0-14109 GCA_034695085.1 Cylindroiulus punctatus | reverse complement strand
ATCCCAAAGCCAATTGGGTTCTTGGTAATCCTAATTTTTCAGAGGAAGTTTTTCAGAAACCTTCATGCTGTTTTCCTGAAGGAATTCCTAATAAACCGGTTGCTACCAAGTATGATAATAGGCAAACACCAGTATTTAAATTGCTGTATGCTGTAGCTGTTTGTTTTGCATGCAGATTTCGAACCCTGATGACGTGTTTCAGATTCTTCACATCTGGGAACACCACAGGAATCCTTTTTTATAGCAATTTAATACGTCATGGAACCCACAGAATCTGGGAAGTTGTGAAAATTACCCTGATGCATGCTAATAATTTATGTAGCAAGTATTGGACTATTAAAACTGGCATCAGTTGTCTTGGTTGCCCACGACTGCTTATAAAATTGTTGTCAGTAACATACGCCACCAGAAGTGTAAATAAGGAAGTTCTCAACTTGAGTAACTAATGGACGTGACATTCAATACTGGTATTCAATGTCTTGCCTGCTTCTGTCACCAAAGAACTACTTGTGGCGTTATTAAATGCATTTTATTTTTGGATTCTTTGCTTGCGTTTGGAAATTGTTTCAGCTGACCTTTCAATCCACAACACTTAACGTTATTTTTTTGTTTTTTCATCAGGGGAGCGGTACAATTATGTGAACTCTCCACACGTTATTGTGACTGTTGGACTGCCAGCACGTGGCAAGACTTACATTGCCAAAAAACTTGCTAGGTATTTAAACTGGATTGGCATCAACACTAGAGGTAAATGCACATTGAAGATAAAAATCATTTCCTGATATGCGACAATTACGGATGGCTTTTATTTGACCTTTACACGTATATTTTTCTAGAATTCAATGTGGGTGAATATCGCCGTCAAGCAACTCAGTCGTACAAAAATCATGAGTTTTTTCTGCCCGAAAACCAGGAAGCTATGGCCATCCGAAGGTATGGAGAAGCTTCTTCTTGGAATCATTCTATAAGCTGTCTCGCATCATATTCTTAGAAACTTTTTAATAAACTTTAATTACTGGAATTTGAAGTGTATATTAGGGAAAATTGAATTGAGATACAATTATCATTGTTTTTGAGAAACGTAATTTTAGGTAAACTTGAAAGTACAAGACAATTTTTACTATTTTTTACACTATTTTCATTGAAAAGAATTGGATTATGATTGAAAGCAGCTATATAATTAAACTACATGTACATGGATTGGAGACAGTTATTAGAAAAACGTGAATTTCAAGCCTTAAAAATCAAGTTATGAATATTTCAGGGAAAAATTCAATGAAAGAGTTTTGAATGTTTTGTTTCACAGAATTGAATTGAATTTAGAGGAACTATCAAATCACAGGAAATCAGTTGGATAAATATAGCAAGTTTTTAATGAACATAACAATTATTTTTTTAGTAAATGTGCTTTGGATGCCCTTGATGACATGGGCAAATGGTTGCGAAATGGTGGAGAAGTTGCGGTAGGGAAACTTTCTGATCATTTACATTGCACTAGTTCTGACAAGCAAATCTATCATTCATCTTCTAGACAAATGGGTAGTGGTATTTTAATTGTGGCATTTTAACTATTCCCGTTTAGGTGTTTGATGCCACAAACACAACGCGGGAGCGACGAAAGCTTATCCATGACATTGTGGTTGACAAGTTTGGATTCAAGTGCTTTTTCGTGGAATCGGTGTGCGACGATCCAGTCATCATCGAATCTAACATCATGGACGTGAAACTGAACAGTCCTGACTATAAAGACATGAACAAAGATGAGGCTTTGCGGGACTTCATCTTGAGGATTCAGCATTATGAGGCTATTTATCAAACGTTAGATGAGGACTACGAACCGAACTATTCCTTCATGAAAGTGTACAACGCGGGCGAGAAAATGCTTGTTCACAAGCATGAAGGTGAGGAAACATGGTCCTAATGATAGTAAATTCGTAGTTAATTTTGCATAAAGATAAATTGATTGTCCTAAACTTGTTGTGGATCAAGTTCACAGTCTTTTATGAGTTGTTTTTATTTGCGATTGGGTGCCTTCAATTTTTGGAAATTATTTCACGTAAATTATGTTAGGAAAGCATTTCGTTTCTCAATTGAGAATTCTCCCATGTTATCGTTCATCGTGTTATCACTTTCATGAGTTAAAAAATTCACTTCTGTGCTACCTTGTTTTAATCTTGTAATTTCAATTGCTAACTAGCTCTTTGTTTGATTTTTGTCAGGTCACGTCCAAAGCAGAATCGTTTACTACCTTATGAATATTCACGTCACACCCAGAACGATTTACCTCACTCGGGTAACTTGAATTTTTGTGTACTGTAAATCATTGTATTTGCGTTTGGTCCACTGACTCCCAGAATTTTTTACAACTTTTATGTTCAGCACGGTGAGAGTTTGCACAACCTGAAAGGACGCATCGGGGGCGATTCTGACCTGTCCGACCAAGGGAAGCATTATGCGGAATCGCTGGCTAGCTTCATCAAGAAGCAAGATCTGAATGGGCTTCGTGTGTGGACCAGTCTTCTAAAACGCACTATTCAGACTGCTGCCGACATAGATGCACCACAGGAGAGGTGGAAGGCACTCAACGAAATCGATGCGGTATGTATCTTGTGGCATCCATACATTGGCATTTGTAGGTCTGGACACTGAATTGAAATTTTATCATCGCAGGGCATTTGTGAAGAAATGACGTACGAAGAAATCCAAGAGAAATATCCAGACGACTTCGCTGCTCGTGATGAAAATAAATTCAGCTATCGGTATCCCAGGGGAGAGGTATGAAGAATGAGCAATTTCTTTTTAATTTAATCATGGGGACAGTTAAACAAATATTTTTTTGTATCATTGTTTAGTCGTACGAGGATTTGGTAACCAGATTGGAACCAGTTATCATGGTAGGAATTCATTTTGAAAATGGCAGTCATGAAATTAAAGCATGTCGTGTTTTTGAGTCATGTTGATAATGTAACACGACTCTGAACTTGCTTTTTAGGAGCTTGAGCGACAACAAAACGTGCTCGTCATCAGCCATCAGGCAATATTGCGCTGCCTTTTGGCTTACTTCATGGATAAAAATTCAGGTGGGAAATGAAGTTTCTAAATATGAGGAATGACTTAATTTAAAAAAAAAATAGAAATAAGCCCACCCTGTTTCATTTAAGGAGAGGTCTAAGTGTTAGACATCTGCTGTTGGCAAATAACAGATGTTCAAAATTTTGATGGCATGATTAATTTTACATTTTCTACAGATGAGTTACCATATCTGAAAGTACCTCTCCACACTGTCATTAAGCTGACACCTGTCGCTTACGGTTGTAAAATCGAGTACATTCCATTATCTGTCACGGCGGTAGACACCCATCGAAACAAGCCTTTGGTGAGTAGAGTACCTTTTATATCTGCAGAACTGATTTAGATTATTTAATGTGAGAATAGCCAGCTTTGCCATCGTTGCATGCTTATTGTCCTCAAGTGTGCTAAAGTATTTAACGAGCGTCATCTCAGTTATTGCATGCCGATTTTTGAACCTTGGTCAATTACTCTGGTATTGAATATCAGATTAGGAATCGGTTCTTGATGAAAATTGCCTGCTACTTACATGAACCTGATTGACAAATAGCTTCAGGCAGCGAGTATGGGTATAATTTCAATTCACATCAGTACCCATATGAAACCGTACGACTACCAGTATGAAGCTGGGAACTTTTCATATGATCATGCTATGGGCTTGTCAACACTAATATATATAATGGACTAAGCTGTTTTAATTTTATAACTGCTCTAATGGGTTAAAACATTTCCGAGCCGTATGCGCCATTCAAATAAATTTGGCTAAAAGCATGCAATTTGTCTACATGATTTCAGTTTTATATTAATCTTTCATGGGCTATTCAAATATCTTAAAACTGTTACATTGTACATGTAATACCAATTTAAGTTTGAGATTGGGTTTTGCCAGGAAATTGTGATAAGTTTTCTACATAGATGCTTTTTAATTTTAATTGGCAATTTGTCATACGGAGGATGTTCATCACGACTAATTTATTTTGGATAGAATTAGTTCTCAGGACAAAGAAATTATGCAGACCATGCGATATGTCTATATTTCACAGAATATATTGGAAAGAATTTGATTCAATCATTGTTTTGTAGTTTCATAAGAAATACAAAAATTAAATCAAAAGCAAAATAAAATAAGGCATATACATTGTACATGTACAGTACGTATATACAATTTGCATAATGCTTGCATGACATACTTTGTTCTCATTGCAATTAAGCATACTCCTGTAAATATTTTCGATATGAACAGTGAGCTATTGATTTAGTCACATGAATTGGTTGGTGAATCGTTTTATTTTCCTTTGGCATTTGTGTTGAACCAGGGGCAAGGTTTGGGAAAATGACTGAATTAATTTCATCAGCTTTGGTTGAGTTACTGAATTTTCCTTTTTTTATTTTTTATTTTATTTTATTTTTATTAAACCTAGAAGCACAATCGAAAAACAGACCACTGGTCGATACACATGTAGTAATACCCTACATAATTATGCTGTTCAAAGGATATATGATTAATTATAAGTCTGTGCTACCTGCTTTGGATTTTTTAGCTGCATGCTACTAGTTCAACGTCAATACTTCTTTTTTAATAGCATTGTTGTATTGACGCTAGGAAAGTCTTAGTCCATTGTTGTTTGAGTGCACGTTGGTTTAGTTTTGGATTTCCGCGTGCTATTTTGCTTTGCATACTGCAGGAACATTTCCAAGGTTGTAAGAGGCTGCTTTTAGTGAAAAACTTGCATAAATGTGCAAAGTTCTGAATGTTTGTCTGAATAGATAAATTCCCCTCCTTGTGATGTCGTAGATTGAATTTTCAAGATTATACAGGATAATAGTTTCATCTTTTTGTGACTTTCTGGAACGGAACCTTTTTGAAATTTTTCATTACTCAATTTTTCCTTTTCACTTTTTTAAATGTTTCAGATTCCTGGAACTTTAGAAGAAAAGTTCAAGTTTAGGATTTGAATTCGCTTCAGATTCGATTCCACTAATTTTCTCCAAAAAACGTATCGGCGAACATATCAGACTTTGCACATTTATCGCTTACGCCACTGCTGGATTAGCATCGTTATTTATTTACAAGATGTACCATGACTAAGTCGGGAATAGCAAGCGTGGTATTGCGGTTGACAAATTGTGATCAGTAGTTGTAATGTGGGTAGCCTGGTGTTAGGTTTATGACAGGGTTTTTGAAGGCTCGATCGATCCCATTTATTCATATTTTTTTGGGACTATGAGTTCTAGGAATCCTTTTATATCAGTTTTTTGAAGTCCTTTCCGGTATTGTCACTGTTATGTTCCTGGTGAACTTCCATAAGGTAGTCTCCCTACATGTTGTTTTTGAGTCGGCTATGCTATTGTGCCAACCTCTTGTCTACCTTTGTTACCAGAATCATGAAACTTTCTATCCTACAATTCAGTTTTCATAATTTTACCAAGAATTGAAGGATTCGCAGCATTTTATGACTTCGGTGTTGCCCAAATGTGAATTTCTCGGCTTTTATTTTAATTTTTTTTAAGAACTTAACGATCCTTGACCTCTTTGGGTAGCTCTGGTTCCTCTAAAATTGATCATCATAAGTGGTTGTTGGGTGCAATAAAATCCCAAACCTACTAAATTGACAGACATGTAATGTCCTCATTTAGAATGGTTTTGAGATTATTGCGGAATGCCTCCTGTATAGTAGCTTTCAGGTTTTTAAAATTTTCTAAACTGATTCAAAGCTTTTATACTGCTACATTCCAACCTTAGGACAATCTAAGAATATTTATTTTGCTACTAAAAGCTGATTGAAACTATTTTTGAAAGTAAATCATGACGTTGTACGTGTATTGGATAATATTATTAATATTTATCTAGTCTAGTGTAAAGCTCCTTATGGCTATAGAGCTGTAAGGAGCTTTACACGTTTTAGAGTGCCTTGTGCATATTAATGAAAACTGTTGATGAAAATGCAGTCAAGTTTCTAAGTAATGCATTGCTGGTATTGTATAATTCCCTTGACAACGTGATTTAGCCAGCTTGGAGGGGCTTTGATGTTTTTAGTTTCAAATCTTTTGTGTAAATTCACAATTTCGTGACACTATAACATTTGTACTAAAAGCCCCAAAATGCTATTTCTGTAAATTACTAGCACTTGTCTTGATTTCGTGGCACCCCAATTTGTCTTTCAATACCCCTTGCATGTCGTTTAAATCTGAATGAACAATTTAGACCTGGCCAGCACTGTCCCATGAAACTTTGTAATTTAATTTTTTTTTCTTGTAACTTCTTTACAGCCCCTTATAGCTTCGATACTTCCTTCGTTTTAGCCATACTGGTTTTATTTAAACTTAATTTGTAATTCCCCCTCCCCCCAGTAGTATCCAGTTTTGGGTTGTATACCAATGGCCTAAAACCTGCTTTTTGGGCATATTTGTGATATTTACCAATTAATTTTGTGGACGATTATTTGCAATTCAGTATTGTATAAATAAATATTTTAATTATAAGCATTGTTGCGCTATTCATTTAACCCTTGCGTCATTTTAATTCGTTTTCTGATTTATTACAGAACGTGAACAAGAATCGTTCCCGTGAAGAAGCTCTCATTACAGTTCCCTCGCATTATTAAAATGCATTCCGGGTAATGAGATTTTAAGTATTACTTTTTAACATCCTGACATGCAGGTATGATGAACGTTTCCAACTTTCCATTCCCATCCTGTTATGCAGCATTTTAACTAAAATGTTATTTTTAATATTTTTAAAATACTCTTTTACTGTCTCCCATGCAGCTTCTAATTATATCCCCCTTTCCCCAGCTGCTGAAACTTGAAAAATGTTGCCAATTATAAAATAAAACTGAACTAAATGTAAATACTTTCGTAATAGTTGCTTCTTTAATATTATATGATGCGCAGTATCAATGGCTATTGTACAAAAAAGAGGTTAAAATGGCAGTTTTCCTCAACAGACCAGACCATTCATTTCTTGTGCTTCTTTCCCGATGGTCGTTCAAAGACCTGTTTCATCCCACCCGACTGGTTAGCATGAAACTTAACGCTATGTGCAGTGTCTTGGAACCAAGGGCAGTCAAACTGGGTTGTATCCTGATCGACGAGGTGAGTGTACTTGGTGCGTCCAGAGCGCCCAAAATTCTTGACCTAGTAAGGTTACAAATGCAGAAAGTTTACACATTGTATTTGCCTTCTACGGACATGGATCTGGACAGTTATGTTAAAACAACCACATTCATTCACAGCAGCTAGAATTACCTGCATGACTTTAGGAAGAATTGTTTTATCGAAATGGTCCTCCAGTGTGGGCTGAGCGAAATCTCGCTTATACACTTCATCGTCGTCATCCTGCAAAACAAAATGTGACATGAGCCAGGAACAGTTTGAAAGAAAGGCAACTCTGGTAAAGTGACCAACCATGAAGAAGACTCCTCTGTGGTAATACTTCTGCAGAAACTTGTATTTTCCTTTCACAGCCTTGTTTGTGACAACCCTTGGATTTGCACGCTGTTCTGCCCTGCGCTCTTCTTCTGTTAAGTTGTGTATGCGTTCGATTTCCAACCGTTCCTTCTCCCTCCTGCAAATTTCCAAGATAGTTAGACAGTGCCCTATCTCTTACTCAAGACTTGTACATGTTCGTTATTCTTACATGTCTTTGTTGTCCCTGTCCCGTTTGACGCGTTTCAATTCTCTCAATTTCCAGGCTTCGTATACTGCTTCGTCGTTCTCGTCGCCCGAATCTAAGATCTGACTCGGGTCTGTCACGTTGTTCTTTTCCATGAGCTCCTTCTTGGTCTCCTCTTCGACAAGCTGTAAAAGTAAGGTATTAGATAATTTGAAACTATGAACTACCTTCTGACTATCCTCGTACCTTCAAGGTTTGTTTTCGTCTTTCATCTGCCATCTTTTTGGCTTCTATCTCCAACTCTTTCTCTTTTTGCTCCTGACGTTCTTTCTCTTGCACAGTCACTCGGTCTTTCCTAGGTTCAAAAAAAAAAAATTGAGAAAACCCAACCAGACAATTTTTCTTGTAAAGCTGTACGATGTCCGCTTACTTCCTAACAAAAACTGGCTTCAATCTTGGTCCCATTTCCTCCTCGGAATCTGTGTACTCCTCGTATTCTGACTCTTCCTCGGAAACTTCAGCTTCAGATTTCTGTTCCTCTTCTACATTCATCAATTCCTCTTCTTTCTCTTTCTCCAATTTTGCACGCATCTTCATTCTTATCATCGCACGCCGAGCCTCAATTTCCTAATTAAAAAAAAACAACTCAAGTATCCATAACTACTGGGCACTAAGATGCCAGCAGGTATACTGCCTTAATTAGGAAATTGCCAACTTTGAGTTTTGTTCTATATGTCAACCTCAGTCGGCATACATATGCTATGTGGCATGGGGTTTAATGTCCATACCTTTATTTATTAATGTTAATTAAGCCCAATGCAGGGATTATGGGAATAAGTAGGTGTAGACCGATTTTAGGGAAAATGTCCTTGCAGTGGCCTGTATTAATTGTGGGACACCACAATTAGAATAGCCAACACAGGAACCAACCTGGGTCACCCGAATGTCAGGTGGATGTTCTAAGTACCATCCCACCTGCTCGGTGTCACGACTGAAGCTGGGATGCTACGTGCTGAGTTATGTAAGAAAAACTTTCATGCCTCATCATTTAATTCCTCGTCTTCGCTGCTCTCCTCCTCTTCCCGGTATCGCTGAGGGCGCTCTTCAACTTCGTCTTCAACGCTGGCAATTATTTCTGGGGCATGGATGTGTCTGTGTCGCTCTATCCTAGAAGGAAAAAGTGTAGGTGCTAGCGTTAGAATAACTTTTTATTAGTTTGGCCAATTCTAGTAACCTCTGCAAACCTTTCTTCTGCATCCACATCCATATGGCGTTGCTTCAGACGTCGAAGACGAGCATCGTTGACGTCCACCACGTCGTCTTGTAACTCTGGAGACGCAGCTCTATTGCGACGCTTGAACGGGAATTCTTCATCTGTTTCCTCACCACTAGAACTCTCTGGGGCATACTCGGGTCTCTTACCGGACACATAACGGTGAACTTTCACTTTTTGCATGGACACCTCTCCTACATTGAAAATAATTAATGAGTTACTGTATGTCCTATATGACAAGGGGACATCCTTAGAATTGCAATTAAATCGTACTAACCTTTATCATTCATGACTGGAATAGCTCCAGCCGTCGACTGGATGGGCATCGGTGCGTTTGAAGACATTATTTCTTTTTGGTTGGCGTCTTTTTAGAAATTGTAGTTCTCTATAGTTCCTATGTCGTGAACGTTTGCTTTACGCTGTCGCCATCTTTGTTGTTATTATAAAACAATGCTGCCAACTTACCTCAATACTGCTATCATAGGCTGTTTTATTTCAAAGAATAAAAAACACTGATTTTAATTTTTTAAACTCATCATTTAATTAAAATATGAAGTGGTGCGCAAATTAAGGATTAAAATTAAATGATGATTATACATTTAATGTGAAACGGAATTGGGCGAAAATAATAGTCCCTAACACGCTTGGTAACACAGTATGACAAGCTCATTTTAATGATGGCCAACTTTTTCGGATGCAGGATGCTCCTATTTCCAGTTTTTGGAAGAATTTCTGTCAAATATTGAAGCCTTGCAATGACATGTCATCTGTTGAGAATATCACTTCATACTCTATAGTTTCTTCTTGGGCTGTGGCTTACTATGTCTGCGCGCAAGCCTCCTAGGCCGATCCCGAAATTTTTTGAAGAAGCTCAACAGTTGTCTACAAAGAAAGTAAGACTCATCACCTGACCATAAAAGGGAATTACTCGATTTTTATTGATTTAGGAGATTCATTTGAAAGAAATTGTCGAGGTAGCCATAATATTGATTGACAAACTTAATAACAAAACATCATACATTCCATATCGCGGAAAGTAAATCAAATAAAAGTATAAATTTCACAACTTCCTATTAATTAACTTTCGTGTATCTGGTTTATTTTTATTAGGCTCGTAATACCCCAAGGGATCAGGCCCCACCAAGACCACCCGTTAAAAGTGCTCCGACCAACAGCCGGATTTATTTCCAAAGCCGTTTGATTCAGCAAAAAGCACAAGCAGTCTCTTTTCGTAATTCGGAAAATGGTATCCTTGTTAACTGTAAAAATCTATTGTTCTGCTGGTTGTGTTAAGATCTTAACTCGCCCTATCAGCTTCTTTGAGTAAGCAATATGATGATAAAAGAGATGAGCTTTATTTCCAACAATGTTTCAACGTGATTTGTCTATTGGGAGTCGGCTCATTTGGCGAAGTGAGTGTTTTAGGATGTCATTTTAAATAGAAATATGTTGGGCATTTATCTTTCGCTTGACATATCTAATAACTTGTCTTTTTTAATTACTTTGATGAAACACAAAAGGTCTTCAAAGTCCAAAGTAAGGAAGATGGAAAGTTTTATGCTGTCAAGCGTTCAAGGGATAGATTTAAAGGAGAATTTGACAGGTGAGATAAACCTCAGATTATGTTGTTGTTTTTTTGTAGGAGAATGCAAATTACTTAAAATATTGTGCATCATTGTATTTTCAAAAGAGCACACAAGTTGGAGGAAGTAAACAAACATGAGCAGCTTCCAAAACATTCAAACTGTGTAGAATTTATTAGGGCCTGGGAAGAAAGGCAGCACTTGTACATCCAAACTGAGCTATGTGCAACTAGGTAAACAGACTTAGCTTTAATTATCCTTTTTATGTTAATGTTTTAACTTCATTTGTTATTTATTGTTAGCTTAAATCATTTGGCAGAGGAGAATCACGAGATACCCGAGAGGCTGATTTGGAAATATATGGTTGATCTTCTGTTGGTAAGATTGTAGTATTTTAATAAATTAATACAATACTAATTAAATTAAAATGCGGCTTATAGCTAAATTCTATGCACTTGTAATATTTTTAAGGCTGTGAAACATTTGCATGATCATGAGCTGTTACATCTTGACATCAAACCTGAAAACATCTTCATCTCGGCAAATGGCATTTGCAAGCTTGGCGACTTTGGTCTTGTTGTTGACCTGTCGAAGGTTTGGATTGCTGGGGCAGAATAGACTGCAGAATATAGTTATCAATCAAGCTGATCGACAAAAATTCTTTACAGACACAACGTTTTGAAGCACAAGAAGGTGATCCCAAATATCTAGCCATGGAACTTATGCAAGGAAAGTTTACTTATGCTGCTGATATTTTTAGGTAGAAAGCAAAGTTCTTTTTAAAACGACAACAGTGTACCAGCTTAGTTGATTTCTCAATTCCTTTTGCTTTCTAACATAGCCTTGGAATTACTATATTAGAGTTGGCATGCGATTTGGACCTGCCTCGAGGCGGAGATGCCTGGCATGAGTTGAGAAGGGGACATATTCCATTGGATTTTACTAAACGTAAGTAACATTATCAATTTTTCTAGAAAAAAAAATGAATTTCTAAATGATTTTTTGTAGGTGAATTTTCAGTTTTGCATTAGTCAGCAGTTGCATTATTGCAATTCACCTCTGATAATAACATTCTCAGATTGTCAAACTTGAGTTTACATAACTGGTTTTTCCTTGCTAATATTAGATTTATCTCCTGAGATGAAGGAAGTTATTGCATTAATGATGACGCCTAATTACATAGAAAGACCAAGAGCTGACATAATATTACAGCATCCTGTTGTATACAAAGTAGGTCGTTTTGTTCTAGATCTTTTATTGTATTTATGAATTCAAGTCTTATAATATAATGCCATTATTTAGGTGTGGCGATGGAGGCGATACGAGTTATTTTTAAAATCTGCGGTAAGATTTCATGAAATTTTGATGTTCATCTCCAGACCTTCGTGAATAGCATATAAAAGATTTTAAATGTAAAATAATACATATAATTGTGTTTATCTAGATGTCAGGCATACACAATTTCTCACAAAGGTGTATTGCTGCTTTTATGTTCCTATGGTTCATTCTCTGTTGGCCTTGGACCAAATTATCACTGGTCAGTAAAAGAAAAAAAGTGGAATCCTCCACTCCGAAAAGAAATAATTCATATATGGAATACAGTTTCTCGGATGGTAAATATAATTCCCCGTCTAGAGCCCTTTTTTATCATTTGTGGAAGACAATGTTCGTAATTAAGCTATCATAATATTTAGATGACAGTTTTGAAGGCATAGAAAGGGTCGGAGTTCTTCCATTCCACTTGAACGATTCTTCAACTTCCGGTGAAAGTCATAACGAAAGTTTCGCCGCTGCAAGGTAAATAGCTGTGAATTTTAAGATTACGTTTGATGGCTAACAAACAATTATAATGCTGTTGAATTTATGAAATCTAATAAACGTTGTATTGTACTAGCGGAACCGAACATATTGTGAATTCCACGCCTTGTGCCTTGCGGAGGAGGTCCATTCATATGAATGATTCACCTGGTAAAGATTACTCTTACCGGTGAGTTTCGCATCTCAACATGCTAATGATTCTCAATGTAAGTTTGTTGCTATAATGATTTTGACTATTTTCATTAGGTTTATGGGTAGTCCTCAAGGATTAATGAAGCCTCCGCCATTCACCCTCGAAGATGAGCCTTCGAAGATCTCCCTAGGACCAAAGAATCTCTTGGAGGTACGTGTTCAGTGTTGGTCTTTATTAATCACTCGGACACCTGAAACCACCGTGTTTTTATCTAATTGTTTGTAGGTGTTTGACTCGCTTTCCGACGATGACCTCTGACAAATCAAGTCCATGTAGTCAGTTTGACATTCCCTTTTTGGGATTTGGTTCGCTTTCATTTGCCGATATGCTGCCAAATACGTCTGAACCAACACCATAGCGATTGTTTTCATTCATTTTCTGTTCTTTTCCATGCACGTACGAGATGATTTCATAGTTTGCAATGCACCATGCAGTGCCACCAGCTTCAATTTGCAGTTACTGTATGTCTTATCTGGTTTGATTTGTCATTTCCTTAGATAGCAAGTGTTTATAGTCACTTTGTACAGCAGATGAATATTTGATTTAAAACACATGATGATTAAGATTCAATGGTTATTTTACGTGAATATCTGTGAATTAGTAACTTGTCTAAGAAAGTTTGCCTTCGGCATTGATTTGATGCGGTGGATTCTGGGAAGACCGTGATGTCATCAACTTAGATGCGACATCCAAATTTTGTACCCATAGGCTGGAGATGGAATAATTCATGATAATAAATCGGAATGAAGGCATGGATCGACCAGCAAGATGATCTTACCTGAAAATGTCAACGTATAATCGAATTTAACAGCTGATTACCTCGTAAGTATAGCAATTTCACCGAATATAGCGGTTTAGTAATTCACTTAGGGAATTTCGTCGTCTGCATTCATGCAGAAGACGGGGTCATGATCGTAGCGCTCATTTATGATGTTCTTTCATGAGTTTCATGTTTCCGCGACTGTTTTTCTTGTAAGTATATTGAAAACGTTGTTATGAAATGTGGTTAAGGCAAGTAAAAACGAGCGCAGTCAGCTTATATCCAACAAATAACTTCATAAATGGCATTTCGAGAAATTGCAGAAGAAACGTTTTTCTCGACTTTCCCAGGTTGAAAGGTAGAATACGAGTTACGCGTGCATAATGTTTTTTCCATGTTGTCGTGTTATGAAAACATGACACATTCAAATGTTTTTTTTATTTATCTATGTAGATGTCTCAAGCACTTTCCCACGTGTCTACAAGTCGAACGAAGTCGAATTTGGCTGGTACAAGTGGTGGCTTGAGCAGAGGTGTTTTCAACAAGCAGATTCTCAGGTTATAAATTATTGCTCATACTGATAATTCGATTTTCTCAAAACTTGTTTTGCTCGCAATATTTAAGTATTATGCCTCAAAATCTATCACTTTGAAACTTGCAGACAAAGGTCACAGATAATGGCAGTGTTGGCAAAACGTTTTCAATGGTTTTACCTCCACCGAATGTCACTAGTGATCTCCATTTAGGACATGCTCTAACTGTTACCATTCAAGATGCTCTTATTCGCTGGTAAGGAAA
>JAQFYZ010003204.1:0-14111 GCA_034695085.1 Cylindroiulus punctatus | reverse complement strand
TGTCGTTTTCAGACATTAGCAGTCAACACGTGACTGGGTCATGACAAAAATACAGGAAAAAATACAAAGGGAGGAATAATATGAGGGACAAAACAGAAACATTTGATATTGCCAAATGGACCATTTTTAACTCTTGAGTTATAGACTTGTAGTTTGGCACCAGCTGTAGTCTGTTTATGTTGGACGCCCAGGGCATCCAAGAAACATGATCATGACTGGAAACAATTGCTTTTCCCCCCTTATGATTGTAAGAAAAATAATTAGATGATGTTTATGTTTTGGTCAAAAATGAAATCTACATTAACCCAAGTTATCAATTGTGAATTTAAAAAAAAAACTTATACAAAGTTAAAGTTTTTTTTGCTTTATTGTTGGTTCCTTATTAAAATTTGCGTTCACCTCATGTTCATAAACAGTAAACAATAAATGTAGCATTTTTACATTAGCACATCTGATATGATAGTTTCGCATACTTAAGTCAGGGAAGTTGAAAATTGAGATTCTGGGTAAACCCTATATGTGCAAAGGTGTTTTGAAATGCTTTAGATAAAGGAAGGCGCTCGTCTATCGAAGTCGTTTACTTTGAACCATTTTTGAATGTCCCCGTTCTCTCTAAATCGAAATCCTCGTCATAAAAAGGAATCATCTATTTAGTGATGAATTTGTGGAATTGCGGTTTTCCAGAATAGTGTTCAACACTGCGAAAAGGGGCTGTAACAGCTGCTCGTCAAATGGTTTTGACAAATCTTTGAAAAGGAGATTTTCTCGCCTCGGTTCACGAGGACATCATTTGAATCGATTTATGGTGCTAAATAAAGTTCATGAGTCACCTTTTTCTGAAATGCCCCCAAAATCGATAAGCATTATAGGACAGTATAATGGTCAGTTTAGGATGGTTTCGGCATTGCATGCACACGATGTGGACTCGCATCGAAATCCATGTTGACTACACGTTTATACACGCTAGAATTTAAATCATGATAAGCTGTTATAAAATGTATTTGTGAATACCTTTAATTGCAACAAGTTTATATATAACAACCGTCAATTTCTACGGCCTTTCTATCAACTTCACGTAGAAATATCTGTCCTGCTATCCTATTCAGCATTTCATTCATCGATGAATTGTTGGGAACATGATGGGTTTCAGCAAACAATGGTGGAAACATGATGGTTTTGCAGGATGTGTTGTAATGCTGGTGTGTGCTGGTTTGGCTTAAAATTGCTAAAAAATCAATGTTTCTCTATGTGTCAGCTGTATTACAAATCAAAAAACATTTTGAACGGATTTACATTCTGAAAACTGTGAATTTTTCAGTGTTTTGTAGTCTTTATTGAAGTATGTAGGTGGTGGTGTTGGGCACATGGTCGTTCCATTATGTGGGGCTTGCTGAAAGCATGTTGTAACCTATATATGGGATATTGTGGGAACAACATGTTGGTGTATGTTGGTTCTGGGTTCAAAAACACCACATTTCCAGCATGGTGGAACCATCATTCCTACATTCTGGTTTAAAATCACTAGGGTAAAATCACTAAGATTGTGTAATTGGGATGGGCCGTGGAATTTACATAGTCCATTGTGGTTTCTAATGGACCACATGATAATGAATAGGCCCGTTGTTTCTGTCTATATTTAAGAACCTTAAATTTACGGTGACACTTTACTAACAGAGTTTGTGCCTACATTGTTGGGCACTGTATGTGCTGTTTGTGACTGGAAAACTTAAGAATTTAACAAGTGTTAGACTTGCACTTTAGATCATGTTGTATACTTTGGAAATGGCGTCTGATGCACATGCAAATTCCAATGACGTTGGTTTCACTCACTTATGAGAGTTTGGGACTTGCATCTTGAAAGATGCATCCAACAGTCTCACATTGGAAATTATCACCGCAAATAGTTTTCCACTTCCTGTAATGCTGTCACAATAATCTCTATGCCACTCTTCTGGGTTTTGTCAACGTGATGGCTTTTTATTTGTAATGTTAGTTCCAAAGGAATTCAATGGTAACTGGAGGTTGCCGTCAATCCTCAACTGATGCAAGAGCGTTTTTGTTGCGATGGATTTTTCATTTCTTGTGATGAAATATTTCTTACATTCAAACGATA
The DNA here is from genome assembly GCA_034695085.1 of Cylindroiulus punctatus. Lineage (NCBI taxonomy): Eukaryota > Metazoa > Arthropoda > Diplopoda > Julida > Julidae > Cylindroiulus > Cylindroiulus punctatus. The sequence continues at coordinate 11,998 of JAQFYZ010003204.1, read as the reverse complement.
AATAGGGTTTATATTCGCTCGATGCACGTGTATACCAGTGTGCAGTTGGACAATTCTGATATATCTATAGGTTTGCAAAATCCATCTTTCTATTTACTTTCACCAAATATTTAGAAAACGCTTTAGGCAGGAAATTCCTCAGCATCAAACTGTTTTCATTCAAAATTGTTCTCCAGAAATATCTTCAACTTTACTATTGCTGTCACGTAAAATGGATGGTTCGACAAGACAGGAAATGGCGTACCCTAGAAACGCTTTTTAGGATAATAAAAAGTAATTTGTAGCACCATTCATAGTCAAAGAAGATTTCGAAATTGCAAAACATAATCATCAGTTTCTTCATCCTAGTCACTTCTTAGCTTTTTCGTGTTATATGGGTCTACTGACTTGAACTCTCTTCAAGTACTGATGAGGTTTCCGAGAAAAACCTTTTTTCGTTGAGACGTAAGGAATGTAAATAATTTCATTTTCGCAACAAAGTGGAAAAATCTAGCAGTTGCTGACAAACAAAACGCAGTTAGAATATTATTGTTTCCACTAATTTGTTTATAGCATTGTTTCCATTTATTGTTTCTATTCATTGTTGTGCTGAGGTGTTTAAGAATTGCAACAGATCACAACCCACGAAAATACTTTCTGTGAATATTTTGGTGGTGAGAAATATTACAAATGTAACCTATATAAGAAATGCGAAACACTATACCTTATATGAAAAATGTGCAAAAATATAATTCATATAAAGGATGGTTAATGTCCTAGATTTTGAATATTTCCCAGAATTCACAACACATTAAGTGAGATTTGATTGTACATAGAACTCGAGATTCGTACGTGCATACAAATCCAAATGACCAACGTCAATTTCATCCCCTCCTCACCTAAAACATTTTGCCTACATCACTTTTTCTTCAGTTCAGTCACGTTATTAGTTATTAATACGTTTACTTGGGAAAAATTTATCATTTATGATCTCATTAAGGGGGAGGTCGAAAACGTGATGGCAATATTTGAATGTCCCTTTACAGGGTTCCCCCAGACATGGAAAAGTCAGGAAAGATTCGTTTATTTAAAAAAAAAGCCAGGGAAGATTCACTTATTTAAAAAAGCCAGGAAAATGTAACAAATCTATTGACACGGAAATCACGAAATGACACAGCCGAGCATGAATGCCACAACGTTTTAGCGGCTTCATTCAGGGAATTCCCCATTTTCTCAGTTGACATAATCTGTCAAACAACAGCCAGATCTCAAAAATACTTTCTCCGACAAGAATTTGGAAACATTTGCTTTTTTTCAGCTGATTGTAAGAAAAAACCTGACAAAAATGTAGATGATTTTTCTCTCTGTAATTTTTTTTATTTGCATAAATTCAAGCTATCAATCGAAGCAAGCAATTCTGTATAAGCTACTGTATGAAACTGTAAATTTGAAAGAAAATTCCAAATTTGAAATGTGTGCTCTATTGCTGGTTCTTTATTAAATTTTGTGTTCACCTCATGTTTATGGTGAACAATATACAATAAATTTATCAGTTTTTACAGTGGCATATGTAATCATATTTTCGCATTTTTCAAGTAATTATTTTTTTTAAATCTGGAAAACACACACACACACACACACACACACACTTCGGCAGTACAAATACAGAGAAGATTGCTGGGTCTCGATTAGACACCGGTAGCTATAGCAATCTCCCTTCTGGATCGATGTGCCCAGTCTGGCTGTTCGTAAATTCCAGGTTAGTTGATGGGAAGGCTCGTGTAAATAGGCCGAGCTCTCTGGGGTGTTTGCAGGACTGGCATGACTCATCGGAGCCATCGATTTTTACCCAAGTGGCTCCGAGGTTACCTATGCATAATGCAACCTCGCGATGACGTCACACGTCGCCAACCCCAATCTAACCCCGGCACGTAGGTGCCGACATCCAACAGTCATCATGACTGGTATCGACCCATCTCCGCCAACTACAGAACTACTGTGGGAAACATGAAGACAACAACCAAATCACAGACACAATTACTGCATGCACTGGAATGGCAGTAAACGGGTTTGCAGCAACAGCTGACACGATTTAAATGATTCTTGCAACTTTATTCAGGGTGTCTGCCAGTTCTGCAAGTCATGGAAGTCATGAAATGAAATTCAGGTCATTGAAGTCATGGAAAAGTCATGAAACTCTAATTTCGTCATGGGATTCTTGCAACACTGTCAGATTATCCTTACCCTTTGAGGTACCGAATTTCAGCACTTTGGCAGTTGACAATTTCTTGTTTTTGATACTTTGATGCCGCCTAAACAAGCCATGTAATATTGACCTTTGTAACTGACCTACAGGCAATGGCAAAGTCTTTGATGGAATGGTAAACTTATTGAATAATACCGGCATGAATACCATCCAAATTAGCAATATCATTCAAAATGTATTAGAACAAATAAGGGACGTTCGACTATATGATGTCATTAACATTGGAGGGAAGTGTCATTGTCACTAAAATGCACAATTATGATCTTTTCATCATTTGTTATCAAATTTCACAAAACATTTCACATACTGTACGTCGTTTCTTTACAGATCATTTCCCGCGAATCGAAATTTCTTTGACCAATGCATGATCATGTCATCTCTTGGAGGAGGGTGTCTGAAAATCTCAATTTGTGTTGACAAACTGTGGAATTTGTTAAAGTTATAGAAATGGCTTTGAATTTGCAGTACCAGATCCATTAGACACCCATGTTTATGGCTTGAATTTAGTTTTCTTAGTGTGCAAAACTGGGGAAATAACTCGTAATTCTGTACACTGCTCTGCACGCTTATGCTGGTAATAAACATGTAAAAAGTATGAAATGGAGTAAAGTTTTTCCGTCAAAAATGCTAGACAAGCTATTTACAGCCAAGCATGTCGGTTCTCATAAAAATATCTAAGAGGTACTGTAGTAGTGCAAAACTACTAAGTTTGCGTCATTTAAAGACAGTTAAGACTAGCTTAATGGGCAGCAACCAACAGTGATACCTTTTTGTTTTTCCACAATCAACTCATAAGGGAATACATGTAAAGTGTTTACATTATAGGGAACAATTAGACGAGGTCCATAGACTGCACTTAAGTACCATCTTAACGACTCAGCGTCGACTAGATTGCTGCAGTTTATGTTCGGGTGCAGTATTAATGATGTGAACAACAACATAGAAGATCAGTTTTACTTGGCTTTTGAAAACGGTCTCAATAAACCGAAGAACGTCAACTGATGAAACTAAAACAGTGTCATCCAGTCATATTCCATATTGCTCCATTATTAAAGCGATGCTATAATATGGCCTTTAGGCCATGGCCGATATTTACATTGACATGTTTACCAAATTTCCTTCATCAACAATTATGCAGAGAGGTCATCAAAGGTCAACTCTTACTAATTTAATACTGCATAATTTTTTCGAACATTGCTCCATTTAACAATTTTTTATGTGAAATTCATTTATTTTCGCTAAAACTGAGGTTGAGTAATTATAGATTATTTAATATTGAGCAAGACTTAATGACAATGAATTAAATTTAAATTAACAGAGCTTTATTAGCTGTTAATAAGAAAATAAATATTGCAAAGCAAAAGCAAACAATACCCTTGCCTAAGGTTTTGGCACAGGTGAAAACACAGACATGTCCAGCTTGGTCAGGAGTGTAGGCAGGACAGGCAGGCCCCTTGGGGCACAAATCTGCTTAGGCCACACATACTGTAGGTCAACATACAGTGTATATATCTACATGTAGGTCCAATACTGCTTTATTGGTAAATGGACATTTGAATTCACTTCCAATAGAAAGTGCAATCTGCCATGTTGCTGTCGTAGATACATACATGTATATGACGTGATATCAGACATAAGAGAATGTTTCATGTTTCACGCACATTATTTGATTGTGTCATATAGACCATCTTCGTCACAACATCATAAACATGACAGACTGCCTTTCGAGCAGACAGTGTTTTTACTTTTAAACTGCTAAATAAACCTAAGTTATGAAGTTAACTTATCTTAGGAACTAAAATCAATTTTTCAAAGTTAGTTAGGAAAACGTGCTATAGTAGAACCTGTGTAAATACTCTTGGGGCTGGGGATAAATATAATTTAATAATTTTAAACAGGATATTACCTTCAGACAGGTTCAACTGCAGACATGCTATACAACTGCAAAATAGGGGATTTCCCCTTTTTTCAATCTAAGATCATGAGGCACCCTTGCCAGAGGTCCTTCCCCCCTTTACAGTGGTTTTCAAACTTTTCTGCTTTGGTGCTACAATTTTGATGGGTGCTTCTTACTGTTTGAAAATTCTTTAACAGAAATAGGTTTTTTTGACCATTCACTGTACCAGTTATTTCATTTAAATATAAATTTATATACAAATGCCCAGTGGGGTTGGAGGGTTTGGGAGTTGTAACCCCCTCCCCACTAAGTTGAACAAATTTTTAAAAACCCACTAAACTATTTAAAATTTTACTTGAAAAATCTCATTTAAAGTATCTCAAAACTCATAATCTTGATTCTCATTTTCGAAAATTTTCTAAGTCAGGGAAATTTATAAAATCTGTTGACACTGGAGAGAATAAATGATACTATTAAAAGAAGCTGAAGAGCAATATGAAAACTGAAAATGATCGAGTCAATAGAAGTGAAGCAACTCAAGCTATCAAATGAAGCAAGGCATTATGAGCAATAATGAAATTATAATTTTGAAAAAAAACTAATGTAATTTTGAAGTTTTTTGCTAAAATGTGCACTCTATTGCTGGTTTCTTATCAAAATTTGTGTCCACCTCATGTTTATAAACATTGAACGGAAATATGGCAATTTTTGCATTTTCCTGGTCAGGGAAATTTTTTGTTAAACATGGAAGTCAGGGAAGTTGAAAATTTAATTTCTGGAGAACACCTCACAGGATTATTTTAGAAAGGTTCTACTGAATAGGAAACTCAGTACATGTACCGAATAGTGCACATGTCTTATAGAACTGCTCAAGGTCTGGCCACATTGTCTATTGTTGCCCCAGGAGTAGACAAATGCAGTGACACTTTTGCACTTTTCTATTGCAATTCGTGATCTCTTCATTTTTTGTTTGTTATTTTACATTTCTGGAATGTTAATGCTTTTTGCTGGCCATGTGCACTTGGTTTTGATGCAGTCACCAAGAGTTGCAATTATGCAGTGAGGCTGAACAGTAGTACCATGTTTATATGGAAGCCAGTGACTACATCTTTGTTTATGTACCTTACATGTGCAGTCGTTTTTCGTCATTTTCCTTCCTCCAACTGATTTTAAACGTAAAATCAATTTGTTTTCTTTGATCAGCCGGTCTGAGCAACCGAAATTGCACCTTTTCCGACCATCGTCCCAAAGGCAGTTCATAACCTGTCATTACAACCCTGGTTATTCTGCTAATTGTAGTAGTTTGGGAACAATTGATGGCGACGGGTGTTGCGCCAGAATTCTTTATTTCATTCCTGCTGCAACGTAAAATTTACTCGGTGACAATTATTATGCGTTTCAAGGTCCAATGCGCAGCAAACCTTAATTAAAATTTTAAATGCAACACGACTGTGACGGGTATACGAGTGCCAATATGGCGCCCTCATAGCAGCCAGCTAGTAAAAAACTGTAAGTAACTTCCAGACATCCAACTAAAAGTTTTCTCAAACAAAGGAGAAAAGAGAAGAAAACAGTCTTTTTCTTGAAAAACAAACAAATAAAGCCAGAGGAAAGATTTTACAGGGTTCCCCCAGACCTGGAAAACCTGGAAACATCAGAGAAGTTGGAAAAACCTAAAAAAGTCAGGGAAATTTAACAAATCTCTTGACAGAGTCAAGGAATGACACACTGTTAGCCGAGCACGAATTGGATGCCACTGAGTCCTAGTGGCTTCATTCAGTGAATTCCTCATTTTCACTGATGACATAATCTGTCACACAACAGCCACGTCTAAAAAATTACTTCTCTGACAAGAGTTTGGAAATCTTTCCTTTTTTCTAGAGGATTTTTATGTATCGGTCAATTTTTTATTTCTATTAACTCAAGCTATCAATCGAAGCGAGCAATTCAATGGAAGCGATCAATAATGAAACTGTAAATTTGAAACAAGCTTATCTAAATTTGAAATTTTTTATATTAAAATGTATGCTCTGTTATTGATTCCTTATTAAAAGTTGTGTTCATCTTATGTTTATAAACAATGAACAAGAAATACAGTCGGCTCTCGATATAAGCACCAGTGGCTGGTCTCGACTAAAATACCTATACCTACATGTAGCTCCCATGCTCTCGTTATAAGCAACTGCTCGATATAAGCAACTGTCCGGCAAATCCGTTCACTATCCCCCGGCAAATTTGCGTAATTTCGTTATGTCCTTCTCGGATGGGGACGCCGCGTCGAAAAGTACAGTAAGTTTGGACGGTGTTATCATTGAAAAATACTTTTGTTCTTCGAGTGATTTTTTTTCCATTCACCATCTGAATAATTTGAAAATGTCGTAATTACTCTATATTGTGTGATGTCGCTTCGATCAAAGTAAAAATTAATTCTTTAATTTTTCATTAATTTTATCTGGTAAAAACAGCTAGGTGTCATAAAAAGCCATGAAAGCCACCTAGGAGCGAAAATAAATGTGTAAAAACAGCCTTCTCGATATAAGCAACGAATATCTCATCCCCTTGGAGTTGCTTATAACGGGAGGCGACTGTATAGCAGTTTCTAAATTGGCTAATGTCACATTTTCGCATTTTTAATTCTCAGGAAAAAATATTTTAAACTTGGAAAAGTCAGGGAAGATGAAAATTGAATTTGTGGGCGAACCCTGTAAATAATTTTGAAAAGTGGCTGGGTGACCTCACAGATATGTCTTGGTGCGTTCATGGACCAATTATCTCCAGAGGTGGCCTGGCTTCTGAGGCCTCGCGTGGGAATCTGCCTAGGTGGTATCACGCACGATGTTTGCTCGTACTTTATTAAGAATTCTTGAAGTGTGTCCCCGTACCTGAAATGTGACAAATTACTGCAGAACGCCAGGCCTTTGTTCCGTTTTCATTATCTTGACCTTTTCTGGATTTGCCCTGAGCCATGCATGCAGGCCACGAACAAAAAGATTTCGCCAAAATTGCGAGGGCTCTCTTGTGTTGTCGAAATTAATTGACCAAGGAGAGCACTTTGTGTGGCAACTGTCCGTAAAGACAATTAAGTGTCAGCTGGACTTCTCTGTTAATAAGAGGACATTATCGTGTTTTATGACAAAAGGAAGCACGGCCTGACTTGTGGGCTTGCTGCTGCACAACAGTATGCCACAAAACCAGAATATCCTTGGAAGGAAATCTTTGTAGGCATATAAATTTTATTTCAATATTTCATTAATTTCGATAAAGATTGGAACATATTAATTTATGCTAGGAGAGAATCTAGGGGTGAATTAAAGCTGAGGTAAGCAGATGTTGTATGAATTATGCTTCCTGTCCACTTGTAATATTTAATCCTGATTTTGGTCATAAGTTGGCTTATCTAATTTTCCGACCCTTCCCACAAGGCACAAGCCAATCTCTTAATTTTCTTAAGTATGATCTGCCCCACCAAGGGGGAAGAAATTGCAGGAAAAGGTGTTCATGGACTTCAGGTTGACTTCATTGACTAGATGGGGATATTATCACTTACATGCAAGTACTTCAATGAGACAAAAGGCCTTCGGAAAAAAATGACGTCGACAGGATGTCATTCTGGGACGTCATTAAATACATTATGGGGACGTTTTTGAAATTTAATGGGAACTACATTGGGACGTCCCCATCCCGACCCAAACATGTAAAAATAAAATGCTAATATAATTTATTGCTAGCTAATCCACAAGTGAATTTCATAATCATTTAAAAAACAAAATCTGTATGCAATGTTAATCTGAATGTAAATTTTTGCTCAATAATCTATACCAGTGAATAAAAATAAATTTTAATTTAAAATTTTCTTCACAGGCAATTTTTATTGAGCAAGAATTTACATTCAGATTTACATTACATACAGATTTTGTTTTCGAAATGATTATGAAATTCACTTGTGGATTAACTGATAATAATTATATTAGCATTTTATTTTTACTTCAAAAATTCATGAATTTTATCAACTAGAAGAATCGTGCATTTGCACATTAAATATATTGTTATGATACAAAACCGTTATCATGCATTTGCATAATTATAAACATAGCATCAGATTGTTTGAATGGTCACCTTGGTCACCTTTCTTATGTGGATTTTGATGGCTAGTACGTGTTTGTTGTGTTGTTAGTGAAAAAGGAGGAAATTTTAAAAATTTATGAACTTTCGTTCCATTTCCAAGAAAAATCACCAACTTCAGTTTGGTACTTATTTCATGAAAAAGGACGTCCTGTTCTGGTCCATAGACGTCCCCCCTTCCCCGCCCCTCCCCAAAAAAAATTGCATCAATACGACGTCCTTTTTTGGTCCTTGTGTTACTTGGGACGACAGTTTTGAAAAATCGGTGGCAACCATGCATTTTGCCACTTTGCTTCTTAAATTCTGTGAAGTAAGGAAGTCATTGAAGTCCTTGAAGTTCCACTGACATTACTGTACCTGAAGTCACGTGGCACAAATTTCAAGAATTGTTAGTAAGCTAATGAAGATATTCAAAAAGTACATGTACATGTATATGGTACACATGCATGTTTCATCAGCCTCACCCTATACATATTCGAGTTTTTGAGTTTATTATGTGAGCTTTGAGAGGTCCATAAACTCTATAATGTTTTACCCCACATCTCTTGCGTGACACGCATACAAATTCTTCCAGTTTTTTTCGAAATTAACACGAACTTTTAGAGCTCCATAAACCCTGTTTACAGTCAGTCTGAAATGTTCCAATAAAGCTCCAGCAACGAACACATTAATTGTAAAAGAGCACCGACTAACCAATGATCGAATAAAAAGTTTTGCGGAAATGATTGCAATGCATAACGTCGCACCTGCACAATTACCAAAACCAGAAAAATTTGGATTAAAATCACGCGATTTTGGGCAACCGCATCTGTTTGGTGGTGCCAACAATGGCAAATCTGTGCTGGCGAGACGTACTAGTACATGTAATTAGCGGCTGGAATTTTAAATGCTGTTTAGAACAACTTTCTTTTCATTTCTTTGCCATCATCTCTATAATTGCACAATTCAGTGAAATACCTGTAAGGGGGACGAAATTGTCTTACCTTAATTGAAATCTATTGAAAAAATCGTTTCAATTACAGCTTGTGAAGACACTATTTTTCCGCAGGAGCTGAAATTTATTTCAAAACTTGTTTGGTTGACTCGTTTGAAAGTTCGGTAAGTAGTTTAAAAACGAAATTCTCAGTGTGTTTATCCACACTGAAAGAAAAATGGTTTCTCATCTGTGACTAAATTGACGCTCTGAAATTGCATGACAACTTTGTTAAAAATACATGTATAAGTATGTCTTGTCAGACCACTGACAAACTTTCGGTGGTAAAATAGGATTCCAAAATTAGCATATTGCCCTTGTAGGATGCATACAAACATGGCATCATACACTAAAAATATTAATTATCCGCATAACGTGATGTTGGTTTACACCACCAAATCTGTAGAGGCTATTAGCAATGAAATGTGCTGTAAAAAAGCTGATGTTTACATGTGACCTTGAAAACATCCCAAAATTTATCAGTTTGACAGAACCAGGATGTTGATTGTAATTCCTGAATGCTCAGGTTTTTTTGCAGATTGGCTAGGAGTGAACTTTGAACCACACAACAACCAGTAGCTGTCAATTTATACAGCTAATGAGCACTTTGAATATACAGTAGAAATCGTTTATAACGACATCGAAGGGACCACAAGATTTTGGTCGTTATAGCCGATTATGCTTCCTATCCACTTGTTAGTTTTTGGCTTAATTTTGGTCTTAAGTTGGCTTTCCTAATTTTCCGACCCTACCCACATGCCAATCTCTGCATTTCTTAATTATGATCAGTGCCACCAAGGGAGAAGAAAGTGCAAGAAAAGATGGCTATTGGCAAAAGTGCTGCCAGAAAATTCCCAGTAAATACAAGTGGTATCGGGCAACACTGTCGGTAGCTCCGCCTTAATTTTATTAATTTTTTGAATGCTTCGATACGATAACTTTAGATATTTAATTATACATGTATATAATTTGTTTTGCCTTAGGGGAAAATTGAGAAAAAAATGAACACCAAAATTAGACAAAAATTACAAGTGGACAGTTAGCGTAACTTGAATCAATCATTCCCAGATTCAATGCTCGGTACAAAAAATTGGCGATTGCGCTTGGTATATAAATTAGGACAAAAAATAATGTAAAAAAATTAGTTTGTTGAAAGTCAAGCTCGGAAAATGGTAACTAAAAGCTGTCTTTGTTTCGAGTTAGTCTTTTGTTACTAATTAGGACATGGTAGGAGCCTCTTCCTTTCAGACTTGCTCCTAAGCTGCCAAGAAGGAAGACAACCATATTAATTTACTTAAGAAAAGCGAGACTGATTCCAGGCGTGTGTTTAGACTGGGCTTCTCACTTTTCGGTAAATGGCCGGAGCAAAGAATTAATTGAATTTCCGTTTTTTTGTAAACGGGTTCCTTTTCGCACAACTGGGCCACAGGGCTCATGTGGACGTGCAAAGCTATTTTTGCTCGTTGAGGAGATTGATGGACGCCTTCCTGTCCACCCTAGTACATTTAGGCCACATTTTCTCTGTATTGTTCCCATTTTAGTATACAGTATATGGTTGTTTAAAACATTGTATCATTGTCACTCCATTCCACTTATGGAACTCAGAGCTCATTCGAATGCATATTTTCGGTCTTTCTTCTTGCATTATTTAGGTTTAGGAATTCTCTTTCCTTAAGCTTCAAGAAATTGAATTTAACAGTGATGATGGTGATCATCTTAATGACCACACCTAATACAGATTACTTTAATGGGGTTGATGACTACATCTTTCCCCCTACCACATGGTATTCAATTAATGATTGCTTGTACAACTTGCACACTCTAAAGTTCTAAACGAAAAAAGTACAAATGTTGAGCCTTAAGGGTACAAATGCTTTAAAACTATATACACACCCTATGGGTACATATGTTTAGTGCATGTGCACCCTTGACATGTGTTCCTAGGGGTACATTGCACCTTGAGGTACAAATATTTAAATCATTTCATCCCTTTGGGCACATTATGATATATGGGGTGCAAATGTACATTTGTACTCAACAAAAACTGTATTTGTACCTTTACGTTTTACAGTGCAGTAACATAATTTTACTAAGGCTCAAAAATACATGTGCACCAGCAAGTAGAATGAAAGTAACAAGTCAACTGGACAAATTGAGAAATAAATAGCCTCATCCATTCCTCATTTAAATGTACTCACCAACCACTCTGCCATGAAAACGAACTTGGTCAATTGGTCGACTAATTTTGTTATGCCTACTGCTGTTACCGAATTGACTAGAAGCTAATCTTTGCATTTTGGCCCTCCGGATACCTAAATGCACATGAACGTTTATGTTACGGTATGTCGAGGCGGTACGTAGATAGCATAAACACATGCGCGTTGACGGGCTAACGTATGTAGCTCACTCTCCCCTGCCATCCCTTAGATTTGTTTCTGTAGCCTTTTCATGAAGTGTCCCATACTATTGTCTTCTCTTGAACTTGTATGATGAGTTGCTTGTGATGGACGTTGATGCACTCCTGTAGAGCTTCGAAGCATTGCAGTAAAGTTACGCGAGCATTGTCAAGGGGCGTTCGGTCCTAAAATGAAAGTGTGACTTCACTGCAATGCTTTGAAGCTGTACAGGAGTGCATCACAAGAAACTTGAATTAAATTCACAGAAGGACATTTTAATACTAAATAAAGCATTTTTAGACTGATAGCATCCCCCTCTGCTACTTTCAAATTCACACCATAGGTCTATTTCGCATCCTTCAAGT
>JAQFYZ010003203.1:0-14111 GCA_034695085.1 Cylindroiulus punctatus | reverse complement strand
GTTCTTAAAACAAATTTTCATGTAATTAAAATGTCATTGAGTAGTAAAAATACATTTTTCAAGATGTGTGACATTTTAAATCTCAAATTTATTTTTTGATCATTTAAAATGTAGGTTAGAATGGCCACATTTTACCCACATGCATCAATAAAACTCCTCAATCTGAAATCGCTTTTTGCTCGATTGTATACATGTGCGTATCTGTCAGCATTATTACAACATGTTAATTTCCAAGATATGATATACAACGAAATGTAACACAATGTTTCATACTCCCATTTCATATAAACAATCCGCAGATGTATTATATGCAGACGATAGCCATGTATGAGTGTGAACAATGCTGGTTTTGTTTTCTTGTGGTTAACTGATGCATTTTGTATAATTTGCATGTATTTCGGTCACTGTACTTTATGGGAACTGTTAGGCAACACGCGCCCATTTAATCCAGAACAACACATTCTTTTTTGAAAATATTTTGCATTAAATCTAAGTAATGTTCTGCCATTTGTGATCTAATATTATTAAAATTTCGCTCAAATTCACAGTTGTATCGTTTAACGCTGATGCCATCAGCAGGACGGTGCTGGTTTTGTGCTGATATACAATTATGATAACACAATGTATACCAGTAAGGTAATGGGTTCTTATAATGTTGGTACTTCTGGTATTTCTGTGCTTTTTGCTAACTTTACGACTTAAGCAAACCATGTTTTCCGGTCGTATTTGATTTTTAAGGGGTTTTTCATATTTCCTCCAATTCTATGGTCCGAGACGATCGGTCTTATGCCAGGGTGGTCAAGCCATAAGTCGTAAATCGGTAAGGAAATGAAAGTTTTGGAAATGTGAAAGTGGAACGCGCAAGATCAAGGCGGGTCAGTGCTTTATTTCTTCGAAATCCATTTTAAATTGCATTCATTTCTTGTTATTACAACCCAGGCTTAACCAGGTGAAAAACATTACACTTACATGTGCATGACCATTTCATGTATACAGGTATATAGACCAGAACTTAACCACAAATGCACTTACCATACAGTGTTAGATGTTGCTGTTATGCATACACTGTATATTCCATACTTTCCCATATACAGTATACTGATGAATGTCAATATATCTTCACACACTTCCACGTATGGTCACACATTTCTCCGTGTTCATATATGCCTTTTCCTAGAATTTTTTTCATGATAAATAGTATCATTATATTCGTGAAATAAAGTACATTAGGCTATGTAGGTATAACGGGATATTACATTATATATTACATTATATATATATACATTAGGTATAACGGGATCATTGCAGCAATGAATTTTAGTTCAAAATAATCATAATTAATAAAATACCACTGATTGTTTATTAACACTGTACTTATTGATATAAATAGCAATTATTTGGACAATTAAATGATAACAGGTGTTTGTAATGATATGCATAACTTTAATAGCTAATTAGTAGAATGCCTGATGTTGTCTGCGTGGCTGTTTCCATGGCAATATTGGAGTCATTTGCAATAATAATTATGTGCAGCTATGATTTGGACAAGATAAATGACTCGTACATGCTCATATATTTCATATTGCATTTATGAAAACTTTTTAATTGTTCACCCTGGAAAAGTTGGTGTATATTTTTGGTGTTGCTAATAGTGCATAGCAAAAGTAATAAGTGTTCAGCTTTTGGAAATCACATTTATCATTTTATTAATTGAAATAACTCATTTGCTTTATTCTACATTGACATTGCCAAACCTTTTTTACTTTTAACAAAATTTCGTCAACTTCTGCCTCACACTTTTGACATTTCAACTTTATAAATAGGAATATACACCTCGCGATCTTTCCAATTTGTGCATGCCATTTCTCTGAAAAATCTCTATGAAATAGGTATGATGGGATAATATTATCATTTTTTTTTTGTTTTGGAGAGTTTCAATTAATTTACCAATATGTTATATTACACTTCATGTTGCTTCAGTACTTGAATAAAACCATCAGGGCAGCAAAAATTCAGTGAGTTCACCTGGGCTGAATTTGTCATCAACAAATAGTTTGGACTTCTCCTTAAGTTTTCTCCTTAATTAATACATGGTACTAAGACCATATTATAAGCAGATGGCCAATTAATTTGCTGGAAATTATTGTTTGCATGCATGCTTGGCTTCAGTCAAGTTTACTGGAATCTTGAAAACTAGGTTCCAAGAAAGAATCCTTGCTCCCTCGCATTGTTTCAAGACTACAATCACCGAAATAAGATTTATTTCTAATTGGCATAATTATTGGAAGTAGTAAGAAACACGCCATGTATCGTGCACTAACTGCCGTGTGGGAAAACGGAACAAACTGGTTCAGGGATGAAGGGCAATCATTGTTAAAAAAGCGCAATTATTCTGAAATTTGAGTGCATCTGACGTCATGCAACTTTCACTTTAAGATCACTTTCGTTCGCTGCATTGTTAAATTTGTAAAAAATATTTAAAGAATATTTGCTGGACTGGAAGACGATGTGATATGCTAAACCATTATTCTATATTTGTATAGGTGATTCTACACGTAAATATTGCAGTTTCATATCTAGCTATATGGTGGTACTGCTAATTTCAGTCAATATCAGTTTAAAATTATGATGATTTGTGCATCCCAATTTCCAAATATATGTTTTGAATTATATAGTATCCATTGAACGTGCCATTCATATTTTTTGCACAAGCCTTGTTTTATCCTTAACAACTTACGTGCATTTTTAAAATTTTATAGTTTTTATTTTTTTATAAGTTTTACTTCGATTTGTTAGTGCTCACGCACATGTTTTAACATCACGCAATTTCCTTGTAAGAATTAACTTGTCAATACAAGTATTGTTATTGGGCATTTGATGCAAGTTTACTGTGTAATGAACTTCCGACACAGGACAATCAAAATGCACTGCCTCGATATGCATTACAGTATCTAGAATGCTATATAAAAAAGCATCAATGACCATGATATGACCGTAGTTAATATTCTAAAACGTTTTAAAGTAATGGAATATCTTACAAGTGTATATATATACATGTACATGTATGACATATATACTGTTTCTTAAATTTTCAATTTGCAATTTATATTTTAAATGTTATTGATTAATTTGATTTGATTAATTAAGTGGTAATTTGTAATTTTGGCATAAAAATGTGAATGATCATTGATAGACGTAGAATGTATTTAGTAGATGTAATTATAGATATGTAATCATTGATGTAAACATTGCTGATATAGAAAACTATAATCTTATCACAATGTATTGTGAAAGTGAAACAATCTAACCTATAATCGCTGGCATCAGGATAGCTCTCAAGATGGGTAAACATAATGTATGCCCAAAACATCATCAATACTACTACAGGTCATTATTAGTTTAATTACATTTAAATTCAATTTAATACACCCACAGTCAACACTTGAGATGTCATGTGGTGGGGGGTGGATTTATCCAAGTATAGAAATGTTACATATAAGTGAGGAAAAATGAAATACATTTGTAAAGAATGTGCAGTGAAAACAAAATAAGTAAAATTAAAGGAATCATCATAATGACATTTAAATGACATGGTTTTAATCATAATTTTGCTTATAGTCTGTTGCAAACTTGCAATCCTTGCAGGCCTAAATCATGTGGTGAATCTTTGTTATAGCTGTGCGAAATTAAGGTTTTGATGCCATGGGAATACTTGGTTAGGAAACGTGAAAAGTTCAACTCCTCACAGGTATCCTCAAATTCATCAACTCCTCACGGGTATCCTCAAATTCATCAAATCCTCGGTATTATGAAATCTCAATGGCTGCAGCGTGCCAATTTACATCGTGGTGAATATTAAAACATCACAAATTTGTGTAGTGAAGCAGTGGGCGAATATTTGATATTTTCGATGTTTCTCTTCCATATTTTTTTAACCCAACATTCGCAAATCGCAGTTAATTCACGCAGGTCCTATATGCAAATAGGCCAATATATTTCCCACAAAGTGAATCATGCAGAAACTGCACGGTCTAGCTCATTGCAAAACGGTAAGCGCAGCATTCCTCATAAATTATGGAAACAATAAGTTATCCTCGTAATTGGCTTATTGTTTTTCTCCTTCGTCTATTGGCATTTTTTCTCGACAAATTCATCGTTGAAATATTCTGGGCCACTGTACCAGTCGAGCCCACTATCCGCGCCTACAAACAGCGATTTTCCGACATTTTTTTGATATTGAAGGTTTTCTGATTGAAGGCATAGCTGAATCCTTTCAATGCGAGATGTCGCAGATTCACCAGGGAAGATGAGTCGCCATGCCTTGTATATTTTCCCAAAGCAAGTTTCCACACAAAAAAGCTGATGTTTGAAGCGTTCAGCCAACTGTTGCTTTTCTGTTTACTCTGTTTTGGGATTTTCCCAATAATATTCAGAAATCTCCAGGAAAATTCACAGAGTCGAAAATAGGCGTTGTCGATATGTTCAAAGTGAAATGGCGTTTCGCTCTTATCATTTCACCTGGAATTGCTTGCAGGTGGGCGAACATTTTGAAAAATTAGCCAAAAGTAGCAGTTTTTATTTCTGTCTTTATTAATTTCTGACTGCACCTGACTGATCGGTACGGTCGGGTGCGGATGCACGATGCAAAACGCACTTTGGTAATTTGATAAAGCTGAGGGTGATCTTAAAGTCACCACGGAATCATCACGATAATCAAGCCACTTTGAGTGGGAAATGTTTTGCTTTTTTTGCATTCCATGGCCGAACGACAATGTGACTTAAATTGGAGCAAATAGCATAATTTATTCAATCTGCACATAAGGAAAGCAGCAACAATTTGAACATTGTGAAAAATTGTTTGCTCTACATTGTATATGGAAAATGGAACACGTAATATTTTATACGATGACATCCATTTAAAATAATTATTTTGAGCCTGAAAGATATAGTTGTGCTATTATACTATGTATATTGCAGTTATCATTTAATTGCAAAGATATTCAATAATTAATTACACAAAATAATTCATTGATGATAACAAATCCGTTTATTTTCGACTCAATTTAATTTTTGAAAAATGTAACTCGTGCCATTATCCCCTGTATGTATTGAAACATGACTATTATATAGACTTGTATACAACGGACATGGCCATGTTGTATCTGTAAATATGTTGACATAATCGTAGTTCATCTCACTGTGATTCTATGTACATGTATTTGCATACGTATCGAAAAAATTGACAATTATTAATGGCAATGTGTTTTCTTTCACAAATCAACTTGCTTGTAATCCTGAAACTTTAGTGCATCTAAATGGCTACTGTAAGCTTGGTGTTTGTTTTTTAATTTTACTATTCCAATTAATAACTCAACCAAATTCTTTACACAAAAATAAAAACTTTTGTGAATAACTATCTAAATGCAAACTAGCTTAACGTGAAGCATTAACATGTTTACACGCTCTTCCGGAAGTTTGCGGTGAGCGTTAATTCATTTTGAAGAATGTGGATTTTTTTGCTGCATTTCATATTCATATTCCACATGGCGAATTATAGCCAATTCCGTGTTAATGGCTCGGTGAAAACATCCAAGCCGTATGCAAAAACAAATGCAATTGTTTCAAATTAAGTACCATCGTACACGAATGTATTTAAAGACGATCTTTCATTGCCAGCTAAGTTAATTTAAGCAATTTTCTGTCAAGGGAATGGCCCCAAATTGATCATGACACCTAGCACCCATTCACAATTATTATGAACCCAGCATTTAGCAAAAATCACCTTTATGCAAGAGGAGCGTTTTTATTGCATGTATTTTCTTTACTTCTTATTTAGCAATGTGTGTGCATATACAACACGTACAGGCGTTTTACAGAACAATAGTATAATAAACGAGTAGTTGTATGAAAGACGAGTTACAATATATAGCTCTTATGGAAAAAAGAGTGAAAACCGTATTCAACAGTATCTTATTTCCATTTCTTTTGCAGCAGTTTTTAATCCCCTAGCCAAGCATCATGAAACAGAATATGCAGCATTTGAATACACTTTTTTGCTCTTTGTGTGTGTATATAATTCGTGTTTGTCTGTAAAAACATTTCATTGATAATGTTTTAAATTTATTTCAACTGCATGGATTTGAAAATGAAGTATGACAGGCGTTACACATGCATAGCCTCATTCATTTATTTATTTCTCGATCTTTATTTACTCTGCATTTTGATTTCCAACAACAGAACTCATCGGTTAGCTATGATAGCGTATCATATCCAATCAAAACCAGATCAAAACCAGAAAGGCAGGATAAGTTGGGCCGACACTATGTTCATTAAATTCAAAGGAACTATGACATGAACACGAAAATGTACCCTAAACTTGACATAAATACGTTATTGTTTGCCAAACTTGACAAATGATAATTACGGTTTCTCAACAGGTAACAAATTGAAAAATATTACAAGTGTTACTAACACCAATTCTTGAAAAAAAATCACTATGATAGACATATTGCATGTATCGAGCTTATATTGGACGAGTATATATACAAGCAAAAAGATTTCATGAAATATTAGCTTAGCTTTCGTATATGTACATGTACCTTGCATTTACATTTTTATGCAAGGTTGCCATATTGTAATGTGCATTCCAGAACCTCAATGTCAGCCTTTAAAAGCATTGTAACGCATGCTTCTAAGTTATATAGCAGCACAGCCGTGTTACTTTATAGAACCTTATGAGGTGCAAGTTTGAAAAATGTAATTATATCAAGGTTTGTTATTCAGTTACGGCTGCAATAACGGTAATTCCCGTAAAGATAATAATAACAATAATACAGCGAGCTGGCTCTGGGAGAAAGAGTAAGTTATTAAAGAGGTGAAATAAATGAACAGCAAAGAATACAAATGTAGGTAAATGTCGTATAAACCAGGTCGGTTGTTGCACCTCTTTTGCATGCAACTTTTTTCCATGTAAATTGACTCCCCCTCTGCCCAGGAGTGAAGAAAGAATGAAATAATTGAAATGTTACATGGGGATGCTTTTGAAAATAAATTTGTTATATAGCATGGAATGACAAATTTCCTATAACTAAGCTGTAATTTCCCGAATGTTTCACATCATAAAAGCGCAGCATTTTTTATAGCTCAACAAATATACTTTAGCACAATAAAACAAAAGTCAATAATGCATACTTCATAGTTCCTAACTTTTGATGATAAACATTAGATTTTCGACATGCGGATCAATGATTTACCTAATTTTTCTTTCCACTAGCTAAAAACGAGGAAATTGTGATATTTTAATTTTTCTGAACTATGCATTGAAATACACCTCAAACAATCGAAAAGATACATTTTTTCATAGTTTACAACAGTACAGTATTTGCGGGTTGCTTTATCAGTAGTGTTATCAATTTGTTTACTTCGTGAAATCTTTAGCAATGAGTACGAACACGTCTAACATTTCTAACACCAAAATATACCCATAACATTCTAACACTTCCAAAAGTAAGTTATACACTGTATATCACAGACTACCCTTAACATTTTTTAAACAGTTTTAATCATGCAACTGCTTAAACAGCCCACATGATATGAGGATATATAGTATTTGAAAATATAAAAATACATTTGACAAAATATACTGAAATATGTCCGAAAATACATTTGAAAAAATCATTATTTAGGACTAGGAATAAGGACTTTTTGGTATTTGTATTAATATATCTGCAATTATATTCCTGGCCACATTTTCAAACATAGTATGGCATACATGTATATATTTTATATACTGACGTGCACTCGGTAGTATGCTGACGTGCGTTTGGCAGTATACTGACATTGAAATTATAATAAAATAATGATATTATTTGAAAAAATGTAATTAAGTATATAAAGAATTATATTACTATGATGTATTCTTTACAAGTACAGTATGTTTGATGTTACGTCCAAATAATGCTTGAAATAAAGTACACTTCGTTAATTTGTATTTTGAATTGTCATGAAAATATCCCAGATGAAATGCAATATTCAAAAATATATTTCGTTTTTCAATCAAAAATATTTTTCAGATGAAATATAATGTACATAAAAAATACGTTTATTGAAATATAATTTTGTTAGGTTATTTTCACTATACACAAAAGAATATACCTCAAAATTTATTTTAAGGACTTAAATTACTATCGAATATACATGTATCTTGCAATACATCCCCTCTTCGAGTGGGAGTGTCGTAAACAGAATCATTCCAAAAGTTGAAAGTTTTTCTTTGGAAAGGGCTCCAACATGTACCTCGTTTTCCACAATCTAATTAATTCTGGAGGCGACGTTCAATTTATTTCACTCATTAGGGGGTACAAATGTGTGTTAACGAGGAAGTGGGAAACGGACAGCTAGCAATCCTAACCTACATAACAACGTAAGAAAACCCCATTAAGGATCACATTAAACCCATATCTACTAAATACAGTACATGGGGGCTGGGGTTGACGCGAACCAGTTAATCCATTAGCAATACACCACTAACGATGAAAATGCGGAATTGAACACCTAAGCAATTCAACCTTTTCTGGTCAAGTTCAAAACTCCCACCAAGAAACGACCCTAACCTGCTCGTTGCACCAAATTGCTCGAGTTCCTTCATCGTATTTCCTGTGAGCGAAATTGTCCATTTTCAGAGGCTGGTCTTCATTAAAATTGTATTAAAATTTTATTAAAATCTCACCTCTTTGTTCGGGACGACATGGGACACCATTTAGTTTTCCGCAGGTTTTCTGGAAGGGAATGTGTTTGTGCTGGACCATTTTGGGCGTTGCTGGAATGTGTGTTTTTGGATGTTTTTTCGCTAGGCTTGGCTGGAGGTCGCTTTTGAATATTTTTGCGGTTTACTTGGGTGACCTTCCGAAAGAATCGAAAATACAGGTAGTGGTCAAGCTGTCCTTTTCTGCTGACAAGATGCTACCTGGATTGACTATAGAGTAGCTGGCTATAGAGTACTTGTTTTATGTAAAAATATGTTTACTTTCAGTGTACATGTGCAACAGGAAGGTATTTGGGGCATTAAGAATACCGAAAATTATATTATGAGTTTTTCGATTTCTTTTTGGCGGACATTGGAAGAATGCAAAAGTTATTTGAAAAATATACGCTATACATGTACATGTATGTGTAAATTACAATTCATGTTGGGTTGCACTTTTGAACACATACATGTACATGTATATTGAGTTGTTAAGCAACGACGTTAAATGGGTAAAATTTAATACATTTAAACAAGGTCCAACAAAAAATCAAAAAAAAAACGAAAACAAGCCAATATGGCCGAGTAATTTTTAAGTAGAACCGTGAGAACAGGTTTTCCATTGCATAATTATTTCATAAATGTGTATTTCGACAAGAGTCCAAAAAAGCCCGAATATTTTTATTAAAAAATTATTAAGTGGTGCAAATTTTCAAAAAGCTGTTATGTGAAATAGAACGCGCATCTTTTCCACGTCAAGCAAAATAAACTAGGAAAATAAAAATAACTGCTAGAGGCTTACGAGTGTAAAATTTGGCAGTGCATGTACATTATTTGGTTTATTACCCTTTTAAAAATATGATCTGCAGTGTTTTAAAGAAATATGCTTTGCATTCAAAACCATCGCACAGTATACATGTATATAATGCACATGTACAGTATGCAAAATGCATTTTAGAGTGCTATTTTGTCATGCAGACTTGCATTTAATTGACTTCAAATGTGAATAATAATAATAATAATAATAGTGACCATAGTAATTTAAGGTGAATATAAAATTTGCTTAATCTATTCCATGTGCATGTACATGTACATGTATGTATGCCAAACGTGGTTTTCTTTCATAAAGCCTACCATTCTTGAAAAATGACTACACTGTAGTTCATGCAGTCAAACATCTTGACTAATGTGAGTTAGGTTTTAGCAATGATTTCTGTATTCCATCATGTTTTATAAAAATATTATTTTGTCCCTGTTGGGAATCATCTTGCCTCACTAAATGTCGAGAAACCAAATTGTTCTATTTACGACAGTTGAAAAGTTAAAATATTGTTTATTGCAAATGCTTTTGCCATATTATTTTCTTTTCATTTACTAGTACATGTACAGTGTAACTGGAAATAAAACCAGCAATTAGCAGTTAACTGTAATCAGAGTAAACCTAATTGGAAGTGAATACATACATGTACATGTACAGTATGTAGTGCAAATGCATTCACTTAGTTTATTTTCACGTTTTTTAACCCTGTACGCATTTTCTGTAATACAGCTGCCACTAAACTAATAAGCTTAATTGACAAGCTGCTGACAAAGTTTCGTTAGAAAAACAAATTTGGAAACTATCGCAAATGGCAATCCTTATGTAAATACATGTATATTAAACTGTATGTACAGTATTACATGTAGCTTTTGTGATTTGGCCAAGGCTGAATCTCAAAAATCCGAGAATTCGTTTGAATTAAATATTACATGTAAAAATTCAATTAAAATTTGCAATCCTACGTACACGTAAGAGCATAATTAAAATGTAATTAATGGTGATTAATGCATCATTAGCGTAATAAAGGGGGGATCGTCTAGAAATGTCTTCCAACTTTTATTGTCTTGCGAAAGTCTGTTCCGGTGTCATGTCATTGGGAAGTGTGTCAAAGTTCAGAATTTTAATTATTTGCCCGAAGCCCATGATAGAGTTTGGTGATTTAAATTACAGGGAAGAACCCTGATAAATTAAATAATCATTGTCCAAATTACCCGCTTTGTTTCCAGCTCAAATTCCATAGTGGCGCATAAAAGGCCAAGTCGACCAAATTTCGAGTCAGTAATTTTTAAAACATGGAGTGGGTGATTAAAGTCGAGTATATCATCGTAGTTTTCTTATTAGCTAATTTCCCTGCTTATTTAATTTCGCCGGCTGACGGGGTACTGTATATAGGTCGCTTTTGTTCCTAAATTCGTTTTTTATACATATTCAGCTTGAAGTGCGTAGTAATTTAATTGTTTTGATGGGAGTTTGGGATTATGAACGTGGCCTGCGAATTACGATGCAATGATACGAACCACGCGCTTATTATTTTTTAAGTTATTTTTTTTTTGTTTCTTCAGATCATCGCAGGAGAAACTGCTTATACGTCTAATGGCTCTGCTAGCTATATAAGTAAGATTCCATAAATTTATTAATTTGATAATGCATTAAAAGTCCTCATGGAATGCAATTTGCTGAAACGACAAAAACTGTACTCGAGTGTAGCTGCCTAATTTCGTCTTTGAATCATTTTCAATGTCAAAAATCTTGGTATACCTGTACGTACCATGCAAAAATCTGAAGTTAGCTTTATGTTAAAAATTATTATACATTGTACGTAGTTTACATTAATCCGAAAGGCGCTTCCACACCTTAAGTGTAATAAGTATCAGAACTTTGTTAAAATTTGCTATACAATTTGGCATATACAGTACATATAACGTTAGATATGATTTGTGGCTGTACTCGGTATAGTCAACATCACGACAACATGTTGTATAGCATCTTGATGATCGTGTTATACTGTATAACACTTGCATTCTGAAACTTATTCTACAACCTTGCCATGTAATGTTTTGTTCTATACCGTGCATGTGGACGCGCCTTAAGATACCTAAAACTTAAATCGTGCATGTAAACATGTTGTTCATGCGTGTTTTAAAACATGTAGCTAATTGGTGACAGACTTTCAGGCAAATCTTTTGAACCCAAATAAGTAGGGTTAATGATTAATCCTCATTAATTTAAATTAGGAATTACTATTAACTAAATGAGTAGTTAATAGTAATTTACAATTAAATGAGTAATTGTGAGGTGGCTTTATTTAAGGCGAGTAAATGCATGAATGTTAACAGGATCATATGGATTTTAAATGGGGAAAGTTAACTATATAATAAGGATGTTTAAATGTTTTATGTTGGCTAAAATATTGTTTTTATTATAGGTGAAACTGGGCCTTCATGCCGTAAGTGAACATTGATACTATTTTACTATCATGACACTGCTTATTGTGTCAAAATGCTTGATAACATAACATGATCATGCTTTACATCATAATGTAAATTAACGTTTGCATTTTTGTTTTAGCTAATTGTGGAATTGTCAGTCGAAATAGAATTGTTGGTGGAAGGGATGCGAGCATTCAGGAATTTTCATGGATAGTAAGAAAACTAACTCTTTGGTAGCCAAGATGGCCGCCATGTTATAAATTCCTGTTGTGATCTTTCACATCATATAGCCTACAAATCTTCGGCGGTCATCTTGCAATCTTGGATTTCGCACTTTTTAAATTTAAAACAATTTGTTTTTTGGTGTTTGCGATGTATGACTTTAAAATGTCACAAGGTTTTATTTTTTGTAACAGTTTTTAATTTCTTTTATACTATTATTATACGTGTTATTTGCAGGTTACACTGAAGTACTTCGGTGTTTTTGTCTGTGCTGGATCTTTCATCAATTCTAGATATGTGTTAACGGCTGCTCATTGCGTTGAAGGGTAAACAGAATTTTTTGAAAAACAGTTGGCAATAAGGTAGTCAATAGGGCAACTTAGATTGATAACTCCTCAGTTTAAATCTTTGTGGTGGTCCCAGCTAATATTCGACAACAGGTGTCTACAATCTGACATATTTTCGTATACAAAATGGATTAATTTTCATTATCTTGATGACTGCCTGGTAGTAAAATGCGATAGACTAATACCTAAAAACCCTTTCAAGAAATCTATTTAAAAAAGATGAAAAAACTCAGATGCCCTGAAACTGTTATATTTTAATGTTTTGATGAAAATGATGTGCAAACTTGTCTCAACTTTTTTTTAAATTAGAAAACATCCCGACTTGCTCAAAGTCGTCAACAGGCAGTTTTCGGGCTTTATAAGATTGGAAGAAAAGATTTTTGATGTTGAAAAAGTTGTGACCCACGAGAAGTTCGATTCCGAAACATTCGATTATGATATTGGCATGTTGAGGCTGAATGAGACCGTGTATTTCACCGCTTTTTTCAAGCCAGTCTGCCTGCCCTTCAAGAGGTCCAATAACTTTGATGGTCACGTGGCCACAATTGTTGGATATGGCGCAGCGAAAGAAAGTAAGCTTATTTACTCTAACAATCTAATTCAACTCTACCCTTGCCATTGTTTGCATGCAGAATAAGATGCGTTTATCAAAGTCTGTCATCAGTGTCATGCATGTAAGGCAGTTTTACCCAACTTTACTTGATACAAGGCACCTCACCTCAGATGTAAACGGTTTAAACAGACTGGTCATGATTCGAGCATGCGACTTGCGTTTGTGTCAAATCTTAAAACTTAATACAGCCTTTGGGATGAATATGCTGTTGCTGGTTTTAACAATTTCAAATTGACATGTCGCACATGGTAAGGGTCCTCATTTCATATTGGTCTAACTAAAATTTAGTTAAGCTCGCGCCTATATTAGGACATAGTGAAGCTTGCATTTAAATTGTAATATTGACAATTTTCTAATAAGTTGATGAGCGATTACATGTGATCTGTTGTATTTTGAACCATACTTTGAGTGTACTTTATTCTGCGCTCAATTCGTGTGGCACAGTCATGATAAGAATCCTCGTCTCTTATTGGTCTAATTAAATTTTCAGATGCCAGTGTACCAGAAGCGCAAAGGAAACTCCACAAAGTTAAAGTTCCCGTGGTCAGCAACAAAATCTGCAAAAATAATTCTAGCTTGAAATCTTACGTCGTTACCCAGCGGATGCTGTGCGCCGGTGACGTCACAGGTGGCAAAGATGCTTGTCGAGTATGTACTTTCCTCTCCAGTAATACTTAACTATCTGATGAAAGCAAAGGAGGTGATTGCCTCCCACGCTTTCAAGTTTTTTAATTTCTTAACTGTGTAGTTTTTATCATTAGATGCATTCGTTAATCATAGATTAAAATCTGTGCCAAACTCCAATGGAAAAACTATGCATCCTCAATTTTTTAATCTAAAAGTTATTAACATATTATGGCATGCATATACAAATGAGCGTGCAAGATTTCAACTTTTTCGGGTTTTAATATTTTTTTGGTGATAGATTATAGGCGAT
>JAQFYZ010003202.1:0-14115 GCA_034695085.1 Cylindroiulus punctatus | reverse complement strand
CTGACTCTCCCTGACCATTTTGCTCTTCCCTGACTTTCCCTGACTTTCCCTGACTTTCCAGGTGCGTATGAGCCCTGGAATGTCATGTGCTGGAGTCATGGGGTGCTGAGATCTCGTGCCTTGTCAAAGCACAAAAGTTCATCTCCAGGTGCCAATTTCTTGTGGCAAACAACTGGCTTACACTAGAATAACTTGCTTTCATAACCGTTATTTTGGATAAAAAGTAGTAATGTAGCCCTCGACGAATGATTATGTTATCGGTCGGCCAATCACCCACTGAAGCAACCATCAGTTGACAATCTTCATGAAATTACAAATTTCCACAGTTGACATTTTATCCACACAAGCAAACAACATCTGAGAACAGTATCTGTCTTTTCCAAGGATAAGACTGCAATCTGTTTGCAATCACCATGATATCCACTGCAAAATACAACATGTATAAACCTGTATATAAGCCGTGGGAAGTACGAAATGGGCATACTGTCACAATTTGCAACGTATCCTCCAGTTATCTACTCGATAACAAATACTATATATCGAGTTCCACTGAAACAAATAAATACAATGTTTGTAGAGCTTTCAAGTTCATTCACGAATTTACTCTGGTGTAATGCCAAAATTCCAGTTACGTACAATGTATCCTGAATGTATCAAAAATGAGTAGTTTTCAATAAAGGAAAGTTCACTTGGTGTACCATGGTTAACTCTTCAAACGTGAAAGTTTTAGACAGATCGGGAGAGTAATTTGGCTTACTTTAAGAAATTTTATTAATGATATTACCCGATCACGTGCAATTAAGCAGCTGTCAGCAATTAAAAGCAAAGTTAAAAGCACTGTAACTGCATAATTAATTGTAGGAAGCCGGATTGCATCATTTCACTAGATGAGATTTGATGTTTGGATGAATTTGTTATACTGCAGTGGATCGTGTTTGAAGGTGAAACATGCATGTGCTTCCAGACGGCAAACAAACAGCATTTAATGCACAGATGTTATCCGACTTTACTATTGACAGGCAAGTTGGTCACCCCATTACGCCCATATCTACAGTGTACATGTAGTTTGCAAACCACATTTCCCAACATGCAGCAATTTCAAGTTACACATGGATACGTTGTTGTATGATTGGTCGCCCAGAGCCACTTCGCTCCTTATTAAAACCAGTTCAAATTTTTCTCAGAAAATACTACACGTACTATACTGTAAATAAATTGTACGAGGGGGCCTGGTAGCGTGATGAATAATTTTCGACTTGTTTTTTGAATTTGAAATAGGCCTACGATGCCTTCAGAGTTTAAATGCTTTGCTAAGATTATCTGCTAAGATTTGCCAGAGATCGATCTTACAGATTGAGCATGCCATACATTACAGGGTAGGTTACCAGCATGTTACCCAATCTCTTTGCAACCACGATTCAATTGTTCAAAACCACAAGTCATCAAAAACTCATCACAAATTCAAACACCGCCAATTGTCGCATTAGAAGTCAGTAAAGTGCATTGTCGGTACTATTGCATTGTTTCATAAGGTTCAAATTGAAGTTTGCTGATAACGTGTGAAAACTTTCAGTTCAGTTCATGCTGGGCCTTCACGAAGATAAAATTAAATAACAAGGCAAGGTGGTATCAAACCAAATTATATTCGATTTAGATCATTGTCGTTTTAATGCACCAGATTAGACAATGCAAAAGTTTGTTTTCTGTTGTTGACGAAATACACATAGGATATTAGCAACAGTACATGTACCTTAAAAATGACTTAAATTTTGGCTTCTTAAAAACCGACTTCCATCTTAAAAAATGCATGCAGAAGTTCGTATAGGAAAAATAATTGTACGATTCAAATATTTTTCCTACACGAACTCAAAGAGGTTACTGACCTAACTACAGATGTAATTGTTGGTCGGAAATATGCTTGCAGCCCACAAACAGGTCAGGGTAAATCACTTTTAAATGCATTAGTAGAAAGTTAACAACGATGCGATGGTAACTGAATCTGGGAATACAAGGTCATATACTGTAATAAGAAATTAGCAACGTTTGCATTGCATCAACGCCAAAGGGGAATATGGTGTGCACGTACTTAATGAATTTGAAAATACATTATAGCAAAGAAAACGGGCTTGTCTAACAAGTGGAAATGACGATGCAATATCTCTGCAGTAATAGGAGCCAAACTGCCAAATGACCTACAATCGAATTACTGGAAAAAAGCATCAGTGTCAAATTTTTTTTTAAAAAAAATGTAGAAAGCAGCTGAGCACCTTGATTTCTACCATAAAGGTTCAATGGCTATGCTAATGATAAACAAGAAAAGCCGTCTGGTGCAAAGGTGTGATTTCTGTTGAAAATACAGTGTATAAGCGTTGGAGCCTTTGCCAAAAACCTGTTTATTGGCGCCTATAGCATTGACCAGACCATTGAATGACTAGGCAAATTTGATAGGATTGCACAATAACTTGCAATGATAGGAAATTGGTGACGTATCAGCGTAAAACGTTGTAGAAACGTCCAATGAGGATGTTGGTCATGGAATCTCGGAGATCATATCAAATGAGCAAATAAAAAACGCAAGCAGCACGAACAGAAGGTCGCCACTGTAATCATGACAAAGATAAGCGGATAAGAACAAAATGGGGGTGACGGAAATGTGACAGGAAGACATTTTTACTATAAAATCAATAGGCACTGGAAATATGGAATTCCTTTCAGAAACCATCGACAACTCTTTGCTTTTCTATATAGCCTGCTAGAGATTACGTGGTAAAGAACTACAATTAAGTTCTGTAGACATGACATTACAGCTGAAAAGGCATGGGAATTGGCAAATTAATCCAGGGCACTGTTTATAGTTGATGATCGCAGTATCCACCATCCACCACTTTTATTTCAGTTTTTCGATTCGGGCTGATATGTCAGTGGTGTTTGAAGAAGACACATGATAAATTGATGATGAAATCCGCAGGGTAGAGAAAAAATGTGGTGAATAGAGTAGCCCCCCAAGAGCACACTAGTGTGTAAACACATTTTATTGCTTTCACAGAATCCTCACCCCCAGTGAGGTTTGGTCAAGCACAAAGTCAACAGTGTAAAGGGTAGATCAGGATTATTTCTGGACTGAAATTCGGCGCTGCATTGCTTTCTAAACTCTTTCTTCTACGACCTCATATTTGTTTAAAAAACAGCACCAGTTATTCAACCCGTTGGATACGGAAGTTTTTATAGGTGCATTTGAGGAGCTAGACAAGTCAACATTTACAGAATTTATGGTCAACGCAAAACGCATTTGATGATGTGGTCCCTTGTACTTACATGTGTACAACATTTGCAAGCTCTCTCGAAAAACTCCAATAAACCAATTAAGTGACTTTCGTGTTGGTTTACATGATTAGTCCGTCACCTGTTGGCGATATCTTGCGAATGTCCCTAATCAAACAACCCCCTGAAGATTCTAAAATCAAGGTAGGGCAGGTGAATTCAAGGTAGGCGCAAGCAGGTTTACACGCATGACGTACTTGGATTAACGTAACTTAGTGGGCATACATAGGTAGTTAATGTTTAGCTTATTGTATAGTTCTATAAATGCATTCACACTACATAACAAAAGTGTTTCAACATTTGGTTTCAAACTTGTTGTACAACTTGTTAAAAAACGTGAGATATAACTTGTGGCTATACTTCAGTATGTGTCAAAATGTTATATAACATCATGGTATATTTGCTTTTCATTTTCAAACGTTACACATTGTTGCTTTACTACGATGTAACAATATTAGTTGAACAAATGTTAGATGTTTGAAAACCCAAGGGGATACTGGATGTCCTAGGGGGTACCACCTGAAGAAGCCATCAAGTGCCAAAGAAGAGGTCAACGCCATCTATCGATCTACAAACTGAAGCACTTCGAAGAACATTACAAAAAAACACACATGACCATGAAGCTCTTTGACTACTCGAACAATCGAATCATCCAGCAGGAAACCACAATACATGCGGGCCGGGGAATCTCACAAATGTACTGTTTTTGCAACCGGACAAAATGATAACACATTCAAGGATTGGACTACTGTATAGCTGCAGGTACTACCGGTACCACGGTCTGCATGCACAACAGCCATGGATGGAATTGGAAACAATAGTCAATTTGACGTCATGGTACATATAGGAATCATAATTGCTAACTCCTTCGGTCCTTACCCAGAACGGAGATCCACAAAATGCATCCAAAGCGCTAGAAGACATTGCCAGCTATTATAGCTCAGGCCTCGTGCCTTCCCAAGATGTAATTCCTTGTGTTCCAAAAAGCAGTCGAATCTGGCACGCACCTCTCGTGGGATTTCCTGGAGATATAAATAGGCACAGCAGGTTTCAAACACGAACTGTCCACCTGGGTCTGCGCATATATTCCAGCACAGCTTCCCCGCACGAACTCATCTCGGGAAGTGATTCCAGAACTGGTTAAAATTTTGCTAAAATGGCCAGCTCGTGAGAACCACATCATCTGGAGGTGGACATAGGTGCTGCCATCTATGAGTCAACAAGCGAAACTAAGCCAGTGTGAATTTTTGTGACGTCATCATTATGATTGCCATGATGTCATCACATTGTCTAGTGATATGCTAGTGATGTCAGATCGCTCACCAATCATTGCGCAACCAGATGTAACAAATTGAGGCGGGTAATTCAAATTGCATCAATTTACAGATAACTGTGCTGTAGGACGTACATGCATAACATTCGCACAGGTTGTTGATGGTCAATTTGGGGTTGACCATCTATGCTTGGTTTATGCATTTAGGCAATGGATTATAAATGCCTGCACAGAAAAAGAGCAGCTGCAATAATGCTAATATGTCTGTTGGATGAGGATCGAGAGGAGAAGGCAAGGCGTCGAGCAAGAATGTTTAAAATTAACCAACTGTACGGTGGCATATGCAGTTGTCTATTCATAGACGTTGTGTTTGTTTTTCATATCGGTGTGTATGTACATCTGCCTTATAGGAGAGATAAGTTAGAAAGATGCTAACGAAGGGGGCTACAAGCTCAAGTACATCATTCAACTTCGGCCAAGAATTAAGTATACCAGAGGAAAATAGATACAGGTGTGTAATATTTATACCCAGATGATTTGGGAGGCATAGGAACCTTCAAATGGGCCCCTGTTTTGTCATCATCACTTTCCAATTTTCAGACCCCATATGTCAATTAATTTTTTCGAACTGTGGGGCTAACCTCCCTATTGATAATGTCATCAGTAACCATAACATTTACCAACTTTGTCTAAGAAATGACACAGCCAAAAATATTCCACCTCAAATTCAATTATTTTATACTTTGTTGACAAATAACTGCAATTTATTTGAATTTGGCACAGAATATTTTCTGCTGGGAATGGAGGATGCTTCTTCATTTGGGCCCAACCCTCCAGAGGGTGATATAATATTTAAACTTACAAGCCTCAATAGCGTTCAACGAAGTATCTACAAAGGACATTTTCAGGCTTTTGCTTCAGATGGACGAGGGCACATTCAGTTTCATTTTGGATCGCGTGCAACCCTTCATCGTCAAACAAGACACGCATATGCGCAAAGCCATTCCATCGTCTGAGACACTGGCCATCACTTTGAGATTTTTGGCAACGGGAGAGTCATTCAAATCGCTCTTTCATACATTCCACATCAGCGACAGGGGTATATCGAAAATAGTTCTGGAGACCTGCACTGCACTGCACTGCACGCGTGCATGCAAGAAGAATTCATGAAAATACTCAACACAAATAACGAGTGGGCCGGTGGCGATTGCAGAAGCTTTTGAAGAGAAGTGGAATTTCCCAAACTGTCTCGGGGCACTGGATGGGAGGCACATATCCATTCAACGACCCGCTCATTCTCATACACAATATTACAATTATGACGGCTTCTATTCTATGGTTTTCTTGGCCTTGGTGGATGCCAACCTCAGGTTTATGCATGTTGATGTTGGACTGAATGGTTTGACCGGTGATCGGAACGTATTTCACAGTTCATCGCTACATGGACGCCTACAGGATGGCAGCCTAAATCTTCCCTCACCAAAATTGTTACCTGACCCAAAAAGAGAAAAATGTGTCCCGTATGTGTTTGCTTCTGGTAAAGCGTTTCCTTTAGAAGAAAATGTTTTGACACCCCTGTCAAGCAAGGAACTTAATAAAGAGAGTTTCGTATATAATAACAGGTATAAACCTGTGGTCAAGTTCAAATAATAATTCTCAATTATGTATATACCGTCCATATGAAACTAATTATTTTCGTTTTTCCAAGGCTATCGAGAGCGCAGCAGTGTGCCGATAATGCCTTTGGCGTGATAGTCACGAGGTTTAGATCTCTAAGAATGCTACTACAACTGCAGCCAGAAAGGGTCAGAGTTGTCATCCTTGCAATATGCGTACTACACAATTGTTTGAGAAGCAGAGCACTGGCAAGAAGATTGTACACTCCACCCGGCACAATTGACTCTATAGACGCTGACAGTGGATTAATCCTACCTGGAGCGTGGAGAAAAGCTCGAATGCCTTTGGTGGCGTTGCGGGCTGAAACATCAAACCATGGAAGTAACGAGGCCAGAGAAATCCAGCAAGAATTTGTCCGCCATTTTAACTCCGCTGGAGGTTCGGTTCCCTGGCAGGATGAAACTTAAGTTATATTTATACATTTGGTAATGTAATGTTACAGACGTTCTTTCAGTGTTAATTTGTATGCAAAAACTCGTAATAAACAAAAATGAAGGTGATTACATGTAATGCATTTTCACTTGCCTCATAAGGATCCTTGACTGGATCTGTGGATAAAACATTGGGAACTAATGATTTCAGATTGATCCAGTAATACAGCTTTCTGGAATTGAAAATGCAAGGTGTGATTCCTGAAATGTTTAGCTTTCATTGACATTGGTAATCAAGTTAGCAAAGGTTTTATGTGCAACATTTTTTTATTGAAAAATTGAAAAATATTTACTTGACTTTTGAATTAAATATCGTGTGGAATATATTCCAAAAGAACAGCTTGAATCTTCTGCTTGGCCAATTCTCTTTGATAAATACTGGGGATTCTTTTGAGCGTTAGTCCAATGTGTTTTCCAAAGGCATCTTCTGCAGTCTCTGCTGATGGAGAAGATGCCCGATCAAAACCTGTGCTTTTTAAAATTTTGACTGCTTTCACACATGCCTCGTCTCTTGCATTTAATTTGTTCATTTTTGTTTTCTTTTTGTTTGAGTCCACGCGCACTGGAGGAGGACTTTGTGAAATTGACTCAGACTCGACGGGTGACAAGTGCCCTTCTTCCGGGTTCCAAGGTGGCGATGGACTGGAAAGTGTACCATTTTCGCACAACACATCCAACTCCTCCACTTCCTCCTGCTTTATCTTCGACACCATCCCATCACATACATTCTACGAGAGTGATCATCCTCAGTCTTTTAAAAATGGCACTTTTGAACAAAATAAATTTAACAAACAAATATATACATTAGCCTACCTGATACAGCTGTGATGGGCTTTGCTGAATGCAAGTGAAGGTAACTGAGTCCACTGTTTCTTCGGTTAAAGCATTATCCACCAAGAACAGCATGGCTGTGTAGTGAACCCATTTTGGCACATATACTTCCTCTGCACTACTTGCAGAAGCCTTTGACTCCTGCACTACCTTGAGTGTCCTTTGGAATGTAGTTCGCAGATTTGTAAATTTGGACTTAATGTTTTCGACTGGAATTAGAAAATGTTTCTACATTGCATGCTTTTCAGAAATTGCTTGCAAACATGCCTACAATGTAGATGTACTTGTACAATGCTCGTGACATCAATTGATAACGCGCATCATGCACTTACTGGTAAATGGTCTTCCATTTCCATCACGTCCTAATAATATGGCTAGCTCGTTCAACACACTTTGCCTTTTTTCCCGATTAAGGTGTCCAGCCACCCGAGGGTCCCAAAGGAACCGATGGTCTAAGATGAAAAAACTAAACAACTTTAGGCACATTTCAGATAATCTACATTGGGCTGCACTATGTATTGACATGGGTGTTTCGCTTGAGTTTGAGATGTAGCTGTCAAGGGAATTCTTACTAGGAATTTAGTTTAGCAATTAATAATGTTGGTGTCCATGCATGCATCCATATGGGGACTGCTTACCTTTATAGAACTCGATTAGTAGAAGCTCCAAGTTAGTATTCCAAATATTTGTAATTTTTCGAGGTGCCATCTGGAAAGGAACAAACATTGCGCTGTAATTTATGGGCACATTCCCCAATGCGCATGCCAACTGATGGCCGGATGACAGCACATGAAATAAAATTCATGTAGAACACTAAGACAATTCCAAAGCCCTGAGGCCCCAGATGGTGTTGGTATAACCAGGGCCACTCACCAAGCTTCAGAATGTATACAAAAGAGAAGATACTTACATTGCTGCCGATGCACGAGTCCCCTTAGTTTATATCGTACTATAAAACAGCACGCACCTCCATTTGCTCACATTAAACAAAAACCAAATGTTAACACAAATTAACTCCCGAAATTGTAGTCATTACAGTACATTTCTAAATCAAGCAAACTTTAGGGCATGATAGCAGCTCTGCATTTCTTTTCTTTGTACCTTTGTACTTTCGCCAGGACAAAGCGATGGTGCTGCCATCTATGCATAAATTAGAAAAACAATCTTTAACCTTTAAAGCGGGAAATTCAAATAGATTGTTTAACTTGAGTTGGTGCATTTAAATTCGCTTTCATACACAATAAACCAGTTAAAAATAATAATGGCATTAATACAAGAAAACAAAATACATAAGAAAAGAAATTGATCAGATTGAATAGATTTTGACCACATTGTAAGGGATAACACCAGTTTCGTCGATATGACATGGCCCCAAACCTATAGCATTTAGATGCAATCTTATTACTAAAGATACTTTACATACTAAAGATAGTTTAGTGTAAATGTAAAAATGTTTGCCTATGGAAATTTCATTATTGTTCCCTAGAGTCCGATGGCCAGTTTAAATCCTATAAAATAATTATGGCAGGAAACCGGTCAATCACCGTCAATGAAATAAGCATATTGAATTTGTTAATAGCACGCGCATTTTAAAAAGGAATAAACTGATTTTATTGCTAGGCACGAAATCGGCTTACAAAAAAGACATATAAAGTGAATAAGTCAGATCGACTTATATTTTGGCCTATTAATGCCACTCATGGACATCATTGAATTTAAAATCACGAGAATCACAGATTAAAATGTAGGGACAGGGACTATCTTTTGTTGATATTAAATGGGTTTCTGTGTCTAATATTCGGGTCAAAGGTAGTCTGTTCAAACGGGGGTCTGAAAGTGGGCTTGTGGAATTGACCTTCAAATTGATGTTGTTCTGGTTGGAACTGGGGTCCGAACATAGGCAAGAATTGGCGAGGTGGTGGTGGTAGAATATCTGCTCGGATGATGAATACGCCCGATGGATTGACGCTGACACGAAGGGTGTCCTTTGGAAACATGACTCCAAAATCCTTTTTATCAAATAATTCTGTCACCTGGTAGCCAGCTACATGTGTGAGGCCAAGTTCCTGTAAAGAATTCGACTTTTAGCACAAATTCCAGCAAATTGTACAAAAAATTGTAAATCTTTACATAGATAAACACTAAATGACAAGGCAAGTGAAATCAACAACGCCTTACTTGTAGTCCGACAGAAACTTCGGATGGAGTGCCATCTGTCCGTCGATTAAGAAAGGCAATAGCATAAGAAAAGAAATCCCCGGAGAAAGGCATGATTGGCCTTGCCCATATCTCAATGCCTTTATTCTGCAAAAATATTTCCCAGATAAGTTTATGCAGTCATACATAAACTTACATAAACATAGATTTCTAAAAAATATACAATTGTAAATTAGCATCACATTACCTTATAGATTCGACGTCCCTGTATACCTAGCGGGTCTTGGTCGACTGCAATAAGTTGTTTATTAATTAAAATATCCCGATAATCAGGTTTTATGGTGCGCAAATCGACAGACATTAACAGCGGAGCTGCTAATATGGCCCAAATAGCCATTTGAACTTTGCACTGCTCATAACTGAGCCCAAAGTTACCAATGATCAACTGTAAAGAAAAAGCTTTTATTAAAAAATGCATTTGAACAAATTTAGAATGAACCTTCATCAAAATGAAATTTGTGAATTTCTAACCATGTCTGGATCATTCCACTGTCCTGGCCCAGCTTGCGGAATGAGGACATCTTGGTTGTCACCATAATAGTCTATTATTGTTTGAACGCTTTCCCACGAGTCATCAATATCATTGTAGTTCCGCCAAAGATTGCACGTTTGTCCAATAGCAGTATAATTGGGCTGCAACAAATTACCAAAATTACCACAAGGAAGCTCAGACTGCAAATGTGGCAAATTCTCAACTTACCGGAATCCCAGTGAAAACTTGATATGCAGGCCAGCTGCAAGAATAGACCATTGGACGACCAGTTTTGTTTAAATAGAAACCCATTTCAGGATAGCCTTACATAAATTGAACCCACAAAAACACGCGTATTAATACCATAAAAAGTGTAGTTGCTTTTCTTGCACATTTTTAAAAAGGAAATCAGAGTTACCAGACTGAATTTAGGATATTGGTCGAAACTAGACTACCCAAACCATGCAAATAGTTGGAAAAAATTTTATTCTTACCTCTATCCATATCTCTAGGATCGGAGTAACACCCGTCCAACTTTAAATAATCCACGTCCCAATCAACAAACGTCTGAGCATCCAGTTCCATGCTTCCCAAAATGCCGGGGTAGCCAGCACAAGTGAAATTGCCATAATCTTCATATACTCCAAACTTAAAGCCTCGAGAGTGAATCTAGCAGATAAAAAACACATTTTAAGGCGAGAACCAACGTCACAGACAACCTTAATTTTTTCTCAGCAAAAGCAGCAACTTGCATAATCGGCAAGAAACTTCATCCCTCTTGGAAAGCGATGAGGGTCGGGCTGCAGCCGCCCTGCGCTATCTCGTTTCTTGGACAAATAGCAGTCGTCAACGTTGATATATTCATAGCCCGCATCTCGGTATCCATCTTCAGCCAGGCGATCCGCCATTTGCATGAAAAGCTTCTCTCTGAAATGCAAGCACCGTAATTATTTTTTGAGTCTAGCTGCCATGGTTATCACTACGTACGTCCACTAGCTTACCCGATGCAATTATCAGGATCATTTTCACAGTCAGTATTGCAGCGAAAACGTTCCCAAGCCAACCATCCCATCGGTGGAGTAAGGGCCAGCCCATTGTTCAGAGCCAATGAACAGCAAATGAACGAGAGTAACATAAGGCATCGCAATATCCGAGAACTCGAATTACCTAGCTTCATGATTGAAAAACTCTGAAATACAAGGAAAAACGTAATTTAAAAGTCTGATATTGTGGTACACAAATACAGAACATGTGCTGTACAACTAGCCTATTGACCACAGTTTCGATTTATAAAATTAGCAGTTTCAACTTGTACTGCGCAAAACAGGTTGGAGCCTTGAACTCCAACCTTGCATTTGACGAACGAATGCAGTTTCGATTTCATGCTCTACGATAACAAACATCACTGACAACTCACCAGTTTAAAAGTAATAACAGCTTCAACATTTGAACTCAGTTATCAAAAAACATAGGCCAACTTTATAGATAAGAAAAACAGCGACGACCTAATGTCTATGGTTCGATCAATCGACAACGCCTATCGAGCTCTCTACCAACGCCTGTTATATACTAGAAACATAATACATTGTAAACTTACAGTACCGGTATTTGCACGCACCAGAATCAAACAAATACGATACAGGAAACACCTGTTTGCGTCAAAGAAAAATTCTTCGAGTTGTCATGGAACACAGTCGGTGTCAACGGATGTCCAGCACGAGTTGCTAGTTCCAGGAAAGTGTAATAGCAATCACTTTGTCAATAAGGACACATCGACGTGACTACATGCCTTCGATTACATCGGCCTGGACGTGCTAACACCAGGATGGTATCTGCCTCCATCGCTTAGCACTTGGGTGCGAAATTTGAAGCTTGATCAAAACCTATTCTTCACCTGAAGGAACAATGAACTTGAAAAACGGTTTTGTTCGTTTTGAAAATAATTTGCCAGTGCGGGAATCTGCAATAGTATTTTCACTTCACGGTATTTTCCCTGCATTTTTGCCCTTCTATAACATGGAAAGGATTTTCTCCTAATGGCAAGCGAGCTAGCAGTGATTGCCTGCTTTCAATGCGGCCCAATGAAAGAAAAAATGCATTTTGGATAGTTTCAGTTAAATTTTCAGTTTCAGTTAATAAGATACCGCAATTTATCTGTTTTATAATTCTTGCCTATAAAGTTACAGCCGTTACTGGAGTATAACTGCTGCAGCGAGTACATGGCGCCATTTTGTTTCGTAGTCTTTCTCATTGAAAAATCAATTCAGAAAAAATGTTGAGACATTTATAATTCCACCACTTTACATTCAATTAATGCCTCCACCGTAGGGTCCAGGAATTAAGTGTAGAATGTAAGTGTTTTACAATACGGATTTGCGAGATTCACCATTTACACCACGAAACAAAAACCCAACAAAATTCGTCATGGAAATGGTGAAAAACAAATTTCGAACATCCTATTTTGTAATTTGTCAAATACCTTAAGTCCGCCTTTTAAGCTTTCCAGGATTAAGAAACTGTATTAGGTGTGTAAGTGTAATGTGTACTTTTACTTTCCAAAAATCGAGAGACTGCTTATGGCACCTTTCATTTGACCTTTATCCAAATGCACACCGCCTACACGATAATATTTTCATTGCATAAACAGGTCCGGTTTTGTTCTGTATCGAAAAGCGATCGATTATCCATAGCAACATCAAAGGCCGCCGCAATCGGTACATGTATAAAACATTTACATGTACATGTAGGTATAACCACTTAGTCGTCCATGACGTCATAATAAAGGTAGGGGGCGACTGATTGGAACAGGGTCATGAAAGTTTCAGGCAGAGTTTTACTGAAATCATTCTGGCCACATAACAAACGAGATTTAATGACGATTTTATCATGGAACCAAATCAAGTGGCCAACTTTACCTGCTCACCATAGCAAGTTGCTGATACTACAGGGTGTCTACTGGATTTTGGTATTGTAAATTCCATGACTTTCAAAAAAAATTCTAAAAAATTACTAAATGTCTACTAACATATGGGGTCATTCAACTTTTGTCAGCACTCGTCAAAATTGTCAACACCTACTTTCAAGTGATGACATGATCATTGGCAAAAAAAATTCGACTCGAGAAAAATTTGCCTCAAGATTAAAAATGATTGATTTTAGTTGAAACCATTCCGGGAAGACATTTTTCATCGTTTCAGATATGCACCATACAATTTTTGTTTGACATTGAGATAACTACCATGGTGACCGAGTAGAAAAATAGTTGCAGAATCGTGTCGACAATGATAATCCAAACATTTTTAGGCAATCGTGATGACCTATCCATATAATTAGCATCTCATGCATATTTTCAAACATATACTCATACCCTGACCTATACGTAGCCTGAATTGATAAAAAGTATAACATAAGAAATAGCCATGTGTCCAGTCACTAGATTGGAGGTGTGGATGTATTAAGGACTTACATTAAAACTAATAAAAAACATTCTCTGTAGAAACAGGTTTGGATTAAGGAATTATTTCCTGCTACCCTAAATTGCCAGTTCTTTCGTCGAGTTCTAAAGGATCTACAATTCTTATTGTTCGCATTAGTACTTATCCCCCTGTTCCCATTGAATAACTTGTCGGAATAATTTCCCTTTCTTGAAGTTTAGTTTTCTAGTTTATGCAATTATTCGTGCAGAACTTTTGCGCGTTAAAAATTCAACAGCTCGACTAAATAGGAAATTCTTTCAAATATTTACTGTCGATCAATCAGACAATCCATTGACCGTTAAGTTCTTGCTTCGACTATGTTTGTTCAAAAAAAAATTAAGGTACTTGTCCATTAACGGAACTACATATTATGTTAGGGTAGGTTAGGTTAGGTTAGGTTAGGTTAGGTTAGGTTAG
>JAQFYZ010003201.1:0-14116 GCA_034695085.1 Cylindroiulus punctatus | reverse complement strand
CCGAAACTTCTTGTAGAGGTCTGCGTGACGCCCTCCTTCGAACAAACGGATCATGGCGAGATGTCTAGGGATGGATCGCTGCAAAAATCGTTCTGTTCTGTTGTTGCTCAGCGGACAAGTTCTGCGGTTATTTGCCGGATGGTGAATTACTGCAGCACTACTGTCTGCTGTTCAACTCGCCACTGAAGTAGTTAACAAGTGGTCAGCGTTGCAATCCTGCAATCAGTTTGTCCACTAACTGCCCAGTGGCTATATGGCAAGTTTTGCGGTGGTTGTTTCCTCTTTGACAGATCACTACGGCAGCTGTCTTCTTTTAAACTCAACACTGCTGCAATTTAGAGTTGTTCAGTGTGGCAGTCACCCAGTGACTACAGGTACAGATGTTCAGCTAAGAGCAGCAGTTCGGTATCTGAGTCAGCACTGGTTGCAGTTGTTCAAATCAATGATACAAGTGTTTCAGGTGTGCTTACGTACGCAGCTGTTCGATCAGCGCTCTCAAAACCATAGAAGTGCCATGAAACGGGGCTTCGAGAGATGTATTCGATATCGATCGTGATGTCATTCATCCTTGGATGTGATACCAATGATGGGGATGCATTTACCGAATAACCTACCTATGCCATTTTTATTGGGGGAAAGGGGTGTCAAGTGTTGGCGAATGACGATCGGGTTCAACCAAATGCAGATTGTCATCATTGCTTGAAATAAAAATCTGTCTTTTTGAAATGGTGATAATAGTAAAATCATAGAAAACAATTTATGCCATCACCAGATACCAAAATAATAAATTCTAATTGAACGAAATTTTTTATCAAAATTTGATGAAAGAAACGGTGAATTTTATTCAAGCATCTATACAAAACATCTATCTTTTCAAACATTATGTTTGCATAAAATCCACCATTTTTTTCATCAAAGTTTGATAAAAACTTCGTTCAATTACAGCAAATTTATTACTTTGGTCATTTGGTGATGGCATCAATTAATTGTTTTCTATGATTTTACAAACCTTTTTAGTTCAGCTGTAAAGTGTTATGTGATCAAATAATTGGCTATACAGTGTAGCCTAATAGAAAATCAAATTTGTCCAAGTCATGTTATTTACCTTATATGATATCCGCTCTACCTTTGACCTTTCCCTCGCAAGCAGGCCTTGCCCTAAATCTTCGGTTACATGCATCTGCGCAATGCTGCAGGCTTTTAGCTAAATATCTCTTGAGGCTATACCTGGATATAACAGGCGCCTTGAGTCCCCTATACTCCCTTGACACCGAAGACAATGGCAACTGCCACAGATCAAAGAATCGAAGGCATCAGAAGAACGATTGCATCTCATCCCGATTTTCCAAAATCAGGAATTCTGTTCAGGTGGAGCATGTTTTATAAACTAGCAGGAAATAGGGGAATCGCATGCATGAAACTTTTTGCGAGTGTGGGTCATGTGAATAATGGAGGTCATGTACCCACAGACTTATCCCAGAATTGTTAAGACTGTACAAAATACTACATTACCCACGTACCTGTAACGTTAGCATTTCATTCAAACATCACGAACTCCTGTTCTGTACCATCCACGTGCAACAATTCCAAAGATGTGAATTTTTTACCTGGAACCGGATGACGCTTCGATCGAACAGGTCCTCAGAGCGCCATCTTGATACTGGAAGATGTATGAAGTGTCACATTTCTTATGGAAGCCTAGCTGAGGAGCGCGACACTCTAATTTAAAAATTTCAATAATAAAAATAATAATGTAAATTCAGGATCATGATTCAACCATGATCCTTCTATAATCACCCATTCAACCAAATACACCTGTATTTGTAATTTTCCGGCAAAAAACTGAAATTACGCATTTTCTCGAGTTAGTCACGCGAAAGTAACTAAAAAAATATATTAAAAATAATATTTACTTTTCATAACTGACCACACCAATTTGAATTGAGTTGTGTTGAATAGAGTATTACTTCCTCTCCCTAGACTACACCAACAAAAATCACTTTGCTTACTTGTAAATTGTGTAAAGGTACACGTCCCTATATTTGCAGTATGTCTAGCGACGAGACATGTCATAGAAATTAATTCTTTCGTAACAGAGACATTTTTCCGGTGTTCCGGGATGTGAAGGTTCTGCAAGATTTAATCGCCGTGATGGCCGATATCATCGAATCAAAGGCTCCGGGGGCAACGGTCATTGCTGGCATCGAAGCTAGAGGTTTTCTCTTCGGTCCACTCATCGGTTTAAGACTAGGCCTGGCTTTTGTTCCCATAAGAAAGGCCGGCAAATTGCCCGGTAAAACGATAAAAACGAGCTATGAGCTTGAATATGGCACCGTAAGCAATAAATACATACATGGACCTTGCACATTTAGAAACGGGCAACATATTCTAATTCTTTACTTGTTTAAATTTCTTAGGATACTCTGGAAGTCCAGCACGATGCCATTTCAAGCGGTGCTCAAGTTGTTATCGTTGATGACTTGCTCGCTACAGCAGGTTAGTCATGTTGAAGTATTTTCCTGATATTTGTGCATTTCTACATGCACATAGCTCATACCTTGAGTTGTATTCTTACAGG
Source organism: Cylindroiulus punctatus (assembly GCA_034695085.1). Taxonomy (NCBI): domain Eukaryota; kingdom Metazoa; phylum Arthropoda; class Diplopoda; order Julida; family Julidae; genus Cylindroiulus; species Cylindroiulus punctatus. The sequence goes on along the minus strand of JAQFYZ010003201.1, from coordinate 11,538 downwards.
TACAATGGAAGCGGCTTGCAAGTTGATTGAGAGTGCAGGAGGATGTGTTAATTTATGCCTCGTAGTAATTGAATTGCTTGATTTGAAAGGAAAAGAGAAGTTAAAAGCATCATTTGAATCAGTAGTTAAATATTAATAATTGACCGAAAATTCCATATCGGGTACTGTATCAGTTGTTATAAATTTTGTCATAAAATAATAGCTAAGAAAAAATATTCGTTGGACATCTTTTCACTGAATGTTTTCCGTACGTACGGTTGTGCAATCAAACAATTTTAAATTAGTAAGGTATTACTGAATTGACAGTTTTATTTACTTATAAGATAAACACAAAAAAGATCTTTTTTCTGCCATCATAATTTACAAGTCGGCAATTAGTAACGTAGAATGATAAGTTCGTCAAAAATATTAAACGCAGCTCCGTTCGTACATTGCAAAACCATTTTTTTGTTTTGTTTTGTATAGATCAATCTTATAAAACTCTCCATTCATTTAATGTACTAGGCTTATCTGTCCTCCGCGCAAGGCCAAAACCAGATGCAATACAGAACCACCTTGCACTTTATAATCCGCAGCTGTTTTTTCATCATTCCTTTGAAAAACAATTGCAAGGAATAACTAATCATTTCACTAGGAATGCATAAAGTCAATTAGAAATTTCACGTAAAACAGAATGTCTCACATTTGTTTTCCACTAAAAATCAATCTCTGCTGTGCTGGAGGTATTCCTTCCTTTTCTTCGACCCTTTCTTTAATACGTTCCACCTAAAATTTGTAATTGAGTTTTAGACAATCTAATTTGGAGATCATTATTACGATAAATGCAGTTAATGGAATGTGGCTAAATGCTCGAATAATAAGTTTTTACATGCACAGTGGCTTTTGATTTAATCAAAAGTCTATATCAATCAAAAGTATAAATTCTAAAGGCTGTGCTAAACCCTATGTTTGAAGTACAGTAATAAAATTTTTGAAAGCAACCCCCAAGGTGACATTCAAAAATGATGTCATCATCCAGGGGTGGGAGTCATCAAAAAGTCGACAGATGTGAAGGGTTGGCAAGATGCTGAGGTCATCATTGGTCTATAAATCAATGATTTCCTAAGCCATTAATAAACCGACGTTTCGATGTCTCACAAAGCCTTACTAGGTTACAAAATACTATCTGTAAAAGTTACCCAAGAAGAGTTATGAAAGTAAAGTCAAAGTTAGACGACTGTGAATGTTCCTGAATCGTTCATAATTTCCAGCTTTAGAGGAGAATTTGTAAGTTTTGAAGAAAAAAATTAGTAGTTTTTTCCCATATCCTTCGCTTCATCAGATCATTTGTGATCATGTTTTTATAAAACGTTCACATAATTCGAAAAATTATTCGGATATTATGGGAAATGAATGTTATCAAAAGGGAAATGGGGATGGATGCTGACAAGGAAGGTTGGAGGTTGACAGTAAATCGCAAAAGGTGATGACATAATACATGTATTTGAACCGCCCCTAAGCGATATTGAGTTACAAATATTCCTAGTTGAAAAAAAGGTGCTAGTCTGAGACTGTTGATCATGTAAATCTCCAATAATTGTCAGTATAACAACGTACTTTATCTGTTGGTTCGATGTCGATTTCTATCTACGAAAAATGAAAAAAAAAGAAAACCAAATCAAAGTTCTGCACGATCAGTCATTATGCAACAATAAAAAATGTCTAATAGACGACGAGTTAGGCCTACCTCTTTTCCTGTTAGCGTCTTGGACACGGAAAGAAAATATAAAAAAGTTGTAATATTATTTTAACGTTCATGTATGAACTCAAAATGGCACGGATGAAATACCAACCTTGACTTTTATAAGCATTTTGAATATTCAATTGTTATATCGCGGGACTGTCAAGCCTGTGTTCGCCGGGTGCAGTGGTGTGAAAACTGAAATATCAGAAATGTTATCGTTAAAAATTGATGGCCACAGAATAGCCCGTACCGATAGCGATGCCGGACAATGTTGTTACTATTGATTACCGACGAAATTAGCCAAACACCAGCGAAAACCTTTACCTTCTCTTCCGAATTTATGTAATCCAAAAATCGGCATCCAACAAACAATTTTTGTAGAGGGCACTGCGAAGGAGCAAAAGCGATCGACCTTATGACGCTCTTGCTAAAAACCTTTGTTGGTCCAGAACGTTATCGAAGCTCTTGTCGTAATTTCCTTGTTAAGTTATTCGTTTAGATTCATTGTTGCCAGTAATAAAACTAACCAAATTTAAGTGGGCTATTAATTCCGATGCATCCAGCGATGCGATAATGAAACCCGTGGTTGAAAGGTATGGCTTTAGAATAGGCATTCCAGTGAAATACAAGAGCAGATAGGCCTAACCCTAGTATTTCATCATGATCAAGGAAGTGCATGAATCCTAGACTTGGTTTTTTTTGTAATAATTTTATCGCGATGAGGATGCGCGTAGTTTTGTTGACCATGGAGAGGCTCGCCCTATTCCACATTGCAATCTGTGAGTACTGCAATTATACAAGTTACAAAGCCTGAATAATGATGTTCCTAGCGGAGCTCTAATGCATATACACATTCTTGCAATTTTTGCTTACCCCAGTTTATGCAGTTTTGAACCGAGTAACATCCACCGACTGTGGCAGGCAAATCCACAACTCGTCCCACGGTTTTTTGGGAAGCCCTGGCTACCCCAAGGCCGCACAATTTGTTACCAGTTGCCTGTGGGAGATACAAGGCGTCCTAGACAGTGTCATTTCGATAAGGTTTGGATGTCATTTGTCTCCATAACCATTTCGCCAAAGGCTTATTAGTGTAGTTCTCATTCCCCAAGTTTTTCACAGATTTCTCGACGTGGACATGGAGGAAGACGACGTGAAAAACTGCAGCGACGATGGCCTGACCAAGCAACACTTGTGTTGCGCTTCTAACTGGCTTAAGATCGGAGTACCTGAGAACGTAGAGCCCTTGGTCTTATGTGGCCAACACAGCTTTCCGAAATTTTACATCAGCACCGGACCGATTGTCTGGATTAAATATCACACGTTCGCTTCGCTGCCACACAGGCAGAGACGAGGCTTCAACTTGACGTATTCGATACGACCTAGGGGTAAAGATCTGCCATTAAATCGCGTTGATTGCTTGAGAATTTCAATTTATAGTCTTGTTTTTATCACAATTTATTTTTAAATTTATTATGGATTTCCACGTTTTCCATAGTTCCGGAAGTAAAGCAGTGCTTGTCAAACGAATCAACTTGTTATATTAACTCTCACGAATGCCACCCGAAGTGCGACCACATTATGCACTGCGCAAACGGGGTCGACGAAATGGGTTGTGGTAAGCATCGCTGCGATTTGGGATTTGCTACCTGACAGGAATGGCCGAAATTGAATCACTTACCAATTTGGCTGATTTCAGTGAAAGGATGCCAGGGTCGGGTGATGTGCGATTCGTGGAATGGATGCTACACGGCGGACGAACGATGCAACGGAGTGGTCCAGTGCGGAGACCACTCCGACGAACGCAACTGCAGTCCCGAGTTGTGTCGGTCTGACCGTGGTGGGTTCCTGTGCAACAACCGCCAGTGCATCCGTGAGAGCTGGCAGTGCGACCAGACGAACGACTGCGGAGATAACAGTGATGAGCTTAACTGTGAGTTTCGGTTTCTTATTCACGTTAGATTGTCCTACAGATCTGATTCCTCTTACTTCGCTCGTTGATTCCAGGTTTGAAAAACAGCGTGATTACTGCCGCGGTGATGGGATCGCTGATCTGCGGCCTGCTTCTTGTGATAGCCGTCGGATGCACCTGCAAATTGTACGCCTTACGATACGGCGGCTCGCCCGGATCGTCCCGTTCCACTTTGGCCTTGTCCCCTCTGGAAAGAGAAATGCTGCGCCGCGAACCGCCGCCACCGTACTCCATCGCGGTCTCTCAGGCGCCGGCCAATTTCTTCCAGCAGGTGGCGACCCCGCCACACCTCCTGGATCCTTTCCACTTCACTCGCCTGTGCCGCGGCTCCCAGCATCGCCGCGTGCGTCGCGTACGACGACAGCGCCGACGTCCGCCCACACCTCCGCCATCTTGCCTGCTGGTCTTGCCCCCAGATGTTGCGGGTTCAGTTCCTGGGGACGTGCAGGGTATTTCCACAATCAGCGGCGATGGCAGTTTGGCGCAGCCATCTCCCGCTCCGGATAGCCTGGTGTACATACCTTCGAGCAGTGTCTCGGTGGGCCGTCGTGGCTGCGTCGACAAGCTGCTGGCGCAAGTGCACGGGGAAGGAAACGTGAATGGCCAACACGCACAGCTCGGAGATGCCGGCGGGATGCCGTACGTGGTTTCTCTCCCGACGTTGAATGCGTCGGATCAGATGGACGTCCTTCCCATTGTGACGCGTTCGGATCCGTATCTGGACGATGACGACGACGACAGTCCGCTCTTGCTCGGGGAATGAGGGTCTGGAACATCGACGATCACGAACTGCTTGTACATAATTTCGTTGATCTAATGTGTAATAAAACATTTAGCTGAAAGAAGTCGGGAAGGCCGCAAGATACCGGCAAAATGCGAAGCAAATAATGTCGAAATCAAAATTTACGACGTATATTCTGAATGCAACGCAGCATTTTCGCCAGTTTCAAGGACTGCTCACGAAATTTCAATTGAACTTAATATCCTTTTTTTTTCTTAAAATGTTTCGTTTGACAAGTAAACTTGGGAGGAAGCACACTGAATATTTGAAATGTTAGATGGCATTGCCACATCTTGGTACAAAGTACCTAAAAAGGGGCACACAAGGATTGATAGATCTCGAAACGCATAATGGTCCAGAAGATGAAGAATGTTATTGCATTAAAAAGTCCATTCAAGACAAATAGCTTTTGTGTTGCCTTCAAAATGATATTTTGGTGCGTCTAAGATATCTACGTCAAAGTTATTAATTGAGGGAGTTCAACACCGATATCCCCATGTAAAAAATTGCCGAACATTTTTGGCTTTATAAAAACGATTCCAACTGCTATATAAATTGTTTACCACGTGGAATGATATGTTCACTATCACATCGTTCGTTTCCAACATTGTAACTTTCCCTGTGTGTTTATAAAAACTAAACAAGCTTAACAAAAAGTACAAAATCGCATGCGAGTACATGCGATTTCGTGTTTTTAAAAAGCTTATTTTATTTCACTAATATATGACGGAAGTAACAGTGATGACAAGGGACGAGTTGATGGTGAACATATCATTCTACTGGGTAAACAATTTCTTTGGCGATTAAAAATTTTTTTAAGTCAAAAACATTGTGGACATAGGTGTTGAACTCCCTCTAAAGGCAAAAGATGTTTAGGTATGGTTAGTTTTGCATTGCACCGATACGACTTGCCAGGTCTGCATACATGCCACAAGAGTATTTTTAAAAAAAACGATGTATACCGAGAAATAGCTTTTCGCATGTTACGTATCTAGCAACAGATTTTATTCTTTTACAATACTTAGTCTGTTGAGGGGACCGCGTCTTTATTCTCATACCACTACAATTCCCAAGTGCCACATTATTTTTACTGCAGAATATCATTGAATGTTTATCTGTGTGCACAAAAGTATAATGTAGTATTTAAGAGGCTAACTGTACTACCTGGCCTTTGTAAAAATAATGCACGTGTTATTTGGGCAAGTGGTCCCTCATTGCATATGGGAAGAAGACAGATTCAATCGGGCATGATTGGATGCAAGTCTAACATTTGCTCGCATGTTGAATTTCCTCATAGATCACAACCGTCTTATGTAACATAACAATGGAAATATTGAACTTTGTACGCTGTTGAGTAGCCCTAGTGCTTTACGGTAAATAATTCGGCACACCTTTGCTACTTCTCACTTTGATTATTGAAAAGTAAATGTGATATGGCTATTACTTTGAGCTTTTTATTTCACCTCAATTTATCAAACTCTAGCGTAGCTGAAATCATTCGTGAATTTTTCAGGTATTTAAGTCACCTTGCATCCTGTAAATGCAAAGTCGGATACTTATGAAGTGGCCCCTAACACGGGATTATCAACTTTGAAAGCATTCATCTGTTTATTTAGAAGGACGTGTCATTTTTCAGTAAAACCAATACAATTTACACACAACAATCATTTTGGTTCTATGTTACTGCAATTGGCGATACAGTCATTCAGGTAACTTTGACCACTCACTTAAGCCACAGCTGTAGAGATCTAAACTTGCCAATGTTAGTCCCAGACTATTTGGATTTCCACATCGAGTTTCCTTTTATGACACTGCTGGGGAAATTAATCTAGATTGAACATGGCAAGTGATATCTCTATAAAGAAGTGGTCTAAAGTGACAAGTTACCATGATTGACTATACAGCTAACCAATAACTTGACATCAATTTCTCATCAGAAGCGATCCAATGGTGTTAAATTTGGCAGAGTTCGGTACTACGACTACTTATGGTAAACTTGACTAATTTTGCAACCAAACCATCCTTTCACCAATTCTATACATCTTCTGAATACAATTTCATGTTTTCAAAGTTGTAACTTCCTTTAATCTGTACATAACATTTAAACAATTTTTCTCTCATGATTGATACATTTCAGTTGTTTTTGTCAACGATTCAAAAAGCTCTCACGTTTTTTTTTAATTTAATGAAGTTTGTAACCACATTTAAAATGTTCATCTATTTTGAAAACTTAGCGAAGAAATGTATCACATGTAACTTTTATTTATGCACGTTTCTAAGTTGGGGGAAAAACTGTTTACTAGCGTTAATTATATCGGGCGATTTCAAAGTTTATCTACCTGCATACAAATGTTTAATATGTGATCACCTACTGAATAATAAACTGATGTGATTTGACTTGTTACATAAGACGTGTGGTCGTCACTTAACTTTAATCTGTGCAAATAAGAACAATGCCATGAGGCTGTAAGTGCATAAAATGCGGATGCGAGAAAAACGAATTTTGCAATGAGCGGCGATCATTACAAAATTCATTTTTCTCGTTTCCGTACGTTATGTACTTGCAGCTTAAGCGTGCAAATGTTTGCAAAAATTGGCCTTTAACAATAATTAGCCCCTTATAAAGATTTTTAAATAATATACTCGTCATGTATCAGAGCATAAGGTAAACTTGTTTTAACTGGCTAGTTGCAGGGAAAATGCTGATTTTATTATTATAATGCACGACAAATTCGTCGCGAATCCTTGGGAGTAGAGTAAAAAACGAAATATTTAAATAAATTAATTTCATCGATGTAGATAGTTTTTAAGACAAATTTTTTTTTTTGTTTCGAATTATTAAGACTTCCTATTAGCTCGGCTTTAAAAGCCTTTTTGTGCAGGCAATTTTGCCGCAAGATATTCCATATCAGTAGAGTGGGAAGTAATATTCTATGTACATCTTTTGACTAAGTGCACTGGATTTAGTGAATATTGGTAGTGTTAGTGACCTAATTATAGAGGTACCAGTCATGGGAAAAGTATCATATATTATGCCAATTTAATCTTTACAAGCAGTGTGGCCTCGCAACTTTAATTCGAAGGGTAGTAATACTCTTTTCTTTGTTGTAACGGGGTTGTTCGACAGCGCCCTGAGCATTACTGTTGTTGATCGAATTTGCTGCTCAGCAATCTAAGTGCACGCATGCACATTTGGCCTCTGACAAACTACCCCGCTGATTCATACCAATGATCAAAATAAAGTCGCTTTTTTCAATTTCTCGTCCACAGTTTGCATATATTTCCTAAATATTTCCAAGCAATAAATTAAATTTCAGACAAACCTCGCATGAACTGAAGAAAATGAACATCAACGGGCAGTAACACTGAATATACGCTCGTAACAAACCCGTGCGAATCACGACTACCAGCTATTGACTTACTTGCTGCTGCTGCGCGCAATAACTATAACTCCGTTACTTTTCTAGTAGAAACATGTGGTAGAGCTTGTCCAGCTTCTCATCCTCGAACTTAGGAACAAAATTGACATGCACAATTTCCACAAATCCTTCGGCCAACTGGGGTTCCTGAAGCTTAGCTCTGGAAAAAAGCATCATAATTTGAAGCAGAAATTAATGACGTAATTGACGTAAAAGCTTTGATTTGAGATGATATTTGACGTTCAATAAACATACTTATAGGCGTTGAGAACCAGTTCATTGACTTGATGATGAGCCTTTTCTGTGCTCGTCAATTGTCGGTACTGAAAAATTCAAAATGATATTATTTAAATACATTAACCAATTTTGCCTCTGATCAGGTTCTATATGATCAAAGATTACATCCACCTTGTTGTTATGCTTAGCATGTTCCAGAGATACAGCCATACAGAAACAGCGGCATGGTACTCGAGCAGCGACTGCACATTCCACGTAGCTAAAATGTCATATTTTTAAATTTGAGAAAAATTTTAAGATTGCTGCGCCCTTGGGAGACTACAATTTCGTAATATCTGCATATTGTTAGCTTACCGCTTGCGAGATGCAGTGTCTGGATTGGTGTTGTCAACAACGACACATTTTCCCCTTTTCAGAGCTTCCTGAGTTACAGAAATGCACTTCTGCCAAGATCCTAGCAAATCCTTAACGCGAACAACGATGAAAAATTCTTACGGAATAAAAAATTAGCTTATACACAACAAATCATTTTTAGACGACATGATTCCTACCCTGTTAACGTGAATGTATCCCCTGGAGGCCAAATGCCGTAATACGAAATTGGTCTTGCCAGCTGAAATCAAGAACATATGTTCTTAAAATGCACACTTTCAAAAAGGGGGTTGAGCATTTCAGCAATAATGAAGCGGAATCTTACAAGCAGGATATCCCATCATTACAATAACCTCTTGTCTGTCATTGGTTAACTTTGCATATGAAGGTGAATAAAGTGGTGCAGCTGCATTTAAGGCTTGCTGGAAATTTGAGAATTATGAAAATTAGAGGATAAAAGCAAAACAACTTGCATCACAACTTGCGGAGTAATAAGTTGTGGACAGAAATACTATTACCGGATTAAAGTCAGGTAATGAGAATGGTGCAGGTTTTTGATCTAAGAAAAATTCTTCTGGCGTGTAAAACTTGAGTCCAATATTTAAGGCAAACTAAGGTAAAAGGATTGAGTGTATTTTGACGGCAAATGTGACAGCGTGTTCATATGTCAGAATGTTAACAAAGATAACGTACGAGTCGATCTCCCGAAGCAAAGTCTTTTTTCTTCTTCGAATTCCCCCAATTGGCTGCTCTGCCCGCTGCATCGCCCACATAAAAGCTGGATTCAACATCAATCGACAACCCTTCATTGCCCTGCAAATAAAAGATAATTATAATATGTAAAAATATGTGTCATTCGATCAATGATTTACGCCATTACTAGGGGGAGGGTTGTGAAATTCTTGGAAATGTGTTGACATTATATTTGAACCCCCTCGTACAAGATAAAAAATATATAGTAAATAAATTTACATATTTGTTTATACATGTACAGTAGAGCTTCGATTATCTGGACCTCCATTATCCAGATGTGTCTTAAAAAAATTAGTTTGATGTGAACGCTGATGTGTACATTGCAACACATTGATATGCATTGCTTTTGACGTCGTTTCTGTCTTTGTTGTATGTATGAGTGTACACACTAGTGTTTTCCCTTTTTCATTGAAATTTACATAAATTCATGCAAAAATGAGTGTTCTTTCAAAGGATTTCGATTATCCGGACCACCCCTGGTCCCGACTAGTCTGGATAATCGAAGCTCTACTGTATCTTATTCTTACCACGCCCACTAAATGAGTCCACATCCCAGGTGCAGGCTTTCGATGAATGCCAGATCCCATAGATATAAGAACCTTTACAAGTTTATGAGTACATTCATTGTTCAATTATCGACCCTTATAGGAAGTACAAAGAAAATAAACAAGGTTTTATTATTTCTTACTTGAACAGGCACTCCGATTTTTGCGATGATGCTTTGGATTTTGCGCTTGAAATCGCCCAATTTTACTTTACCACTACCTACGCATTTCTTTAAAAGGGGCAGAACAATACCGTTATCATAAATCAACTATAGACATGCGTAAGCAGGTCCCAAAAGAGTCGTAAATAGTTTTAAATGCAATAACCTGATTTGAGAAAAATACGATTTTATAGTCATCTTCAAATAGCTGCCGTAGTTTTTTCAGAACTTCAGGATACAAAATTCTGAAAACATTATTTTTGGTTTTCTTTTTATGTCGGTATTATGCAACTAGAAATGCAAACGCGGGAAGGTGCATAAACAAAAGAATAATCTTGATGGTTAATTACCTCCAATCATCTGTACCAACAGGAAATACCTTGCCAGATTTTGTGCCAATTATCGTCCAATCAATATCGAACCCTGCGATCTGAAAATTACAGGATAAGTTGTAACATATTGGTTTGAATGTATTTTGAGCTTTGAATGTCTTTGATCACCTTTTCACGAGGAATTGCTCCTTTACATGTATAAGCTGCCAAACTTCCGTACTCTTCCCATTCATCGCCAGGCACTTTTGGAAATCCAAATTTCGACAATCCATTCACCGCTGGATTGTTCAGAGGTAAACTAATGCTGCGCCTCATTCCGCTGGAAGACACACCTCGTGTTTTGGTCATGATACGTCTCATTTCCTCTAACTGCTGTTCAGCGTTTTGAACTCTTTGGTCTTCCTCCTCTTCGTCTGATATGGGAGGTTTTTCTGCTGGAGATTCTAACTTATCGGATTTCGATTTCTTCTTTGAGCTGTTGCTACTATGTGAACTGCCGCTGAGATCCTCTCCAAAGTAGGCGTCGAGTGTCCGTTTTTGTGGTTTGTGTTCGAAGGCAGACTTATTTCCTACACGCTCAATACTTTTACCAGAAGGAGATTTGTCACCAGACGTGTTTGAAATTTGACTTTTCGAGCACGTCTTTGTCGAATGAGTATTCTTAGGTACGAACTTAAGCGTGTGAGGGTAGAGATCATACAGGAGACAAATCTTGCTTCCAAGTCCAATGGTTTTGCTCCGATTTTGGACCAGGTGCTTACCATCTATGGTCGATGGGTTAGCACCCAGTTGGCGAACGATAACTGTTTGGTCAGAAAATTTAGCTTGGAATTCCACTGAAATGAAATAAGCAATTTCATCATGCAAACAATTGTCAAATAAAATTTGAATACATAAATAATGCATCTGATGTAGCAATCATTTACAATTTTCTACTTCTTTTAATACGCTTTGTTGCAAAACTCTCAAATATCTTCGTCGAGAAAGAATAAATAGCAATACTGTCATCAAAAAATGTTGTAGACCTATACAAGTGCAATGTTCAAGAATAGACCTAAACCCCAATGTCAATGAATATCTATCATTCACTTCTTTCCATCTCCACATGGCATCCTGTGAGGTAATAAGGAGATGTTCAAATAATATGTTATCACATTTTTGTGATACGTGTGTAAAAGCCCACTTATTTTGGACAGTGCATCCTTAACACACACACGCGCATTCGGTGAAGCCCCTCACCAGGGGC
>JAQFYZ010003200.1:0-14121 GCA_034695085.1 Cylindroiulus punctatus | reverse complement strand
CAGTAGATCCGGACGAGTCATCCTGGCAATGTAGAGCAGGGATCCAATGAGGCTCCGGTAGGGGTAAGGCAAATCCTAGGTCGCCTCCCCCAGCAGCTGCCGACTGTACGCCGCCCCCACCTTTATAGGTTCTCGGGCGCCTCATACAAGAATCATATCCATGCGTCGGCTCAGCTCCTTGATGTATGGTTTCTGGTTCATGCTCACAGTTCCGAGATGGGAATTTGGTTGGATCTGGATTCCCAGGAAAGTGGTCGTGGGATCCAGGTCTGTCAGTTAGAAGATTCCAGTCAGTATTTGTCGAATATCTCCTCATGCTATGATTGCCATTTCTCCATCTCCCTATCAACGGATTGTGCTGGTGATAAGGAGAGGATGTCATCTTGTATGGAGGTAATGGCTTGTCAGGTTGTCTCAGGACTGGTCATTTCCGAAACAGGGGATACAGTCTTGGGACTGGATTGTCTCCTAACAGGGTGAAACATCTTAATGCGTAGCTTTACCACTCCTTCCGTAGGGTCCCGTGGGAAGAAGTCAAAGTCATCGGAAAAGGGCAGGTTCACCTCCTCACAATACTTCAAAACTTTTTTCAGGGTTTTGAATCAGGTCCCGGCGTGGTCGTAGTAGACGTCCACTCTCGTACCTGTCTTCCTCGGAATAAGCACCTTCCGCCAAGGCGGGACTTGTGCAGTTGCCTGCACAGGCTTTTCCGAGTGAGTCAAGCGTCTGGGTTTAGGAGGAGATGGTATTCCTCCTTTCGCTGGTTGCGACGGAGATAGGGCACCGCTCGGACCAGCCTTGAGGGAGAGAGTGATCGCCCGACCACCCGCCGATCCCAAATCAAACCCTGACTCGCTCCTAGGAGGAGAGGTATAACTGAGGAGGTGAGGACCTGGTTCTTCCACCTCCCTCTTCTTGTCACAGGCAACGTCGGTCTCGTCTATGCAGACCTCGGCAGAGTCATAGACGGTGCCGCACGCCTTGTCGATCAACCGGTATCCGCAAGTACCGCTCAATCCTCAAGTTTGTTCTTTCCAAGACCCTTCGGAAGGTACCTGTAGACCTTGCTCCCAATGCTTCGGAGGTGTCCGACGTTGGGAGGGTATCCACGCATCCTTTCGATGAGTGTCTTGTACCCCAAGATCTTTTGTGGGATTATATTCTTGAGGTACACGAAAGTCATTAGAAATTCTGCCCAGATAAACTTGGGCATCGCCGAGTCTTTGACGCAGTTTGGTTGAAGCGCTCTGCGATCCCGTTCTGATAGGGAAATGCACGTTAGTCTAAACATGCATGATCCCCTTCTCGTAGTAGAGTTCCGAGGCTCCTGAGCAAAATTCCCCTCCGTTGTCTGTCAGTATTTGCTTGACAGCGCAACCAGTCTGTGGTTTCATCCGTTGGACGTCTGGTCGAGAACTTGGTCTTTCGACCGGAGTGGGTACGCTTGGCCACAACGGGTGAAATCGTCAATGATCACTAAATAGTGTTGTTATTCGATGAGAAACGCGCTCTTGGGTTCTCCCACTCTTCAACTGTACGTTATTTTCAGCTGTTTCACTGCTGATTCAGGCCTTATTAACCTGGGCTAGAACTCGAAAAATTTATGTCCCTCCAGAAACACTTGAGCCGCACGAGCTCACAAACAAATGCATTTGGGACTCATGCTGTGCGTTGAAACTAAGTTAACTTTTAACTTTAATGCACCTAGGCCAAGGAGGGATTTTCTACTTCAGAGGCCCAGACTTAAATACAAGGGAAAACACTCCTCTGGCCTCATGGGATCCAGTCCGTCAATAGGACAGACTGGGGACCAGTAAACACAAACCCCAAGACTGCTGACTCGGGGCGCTACAAGGGAATGATAACGTTTTGCTCGAATACTGACTTGAGAAAGCAAGCAAGAAAAACATTGGCAAATTACTTACTCAGGTATACTTCTGGCAGCAATCCCTGGGACGTCTCCTGAGGTGGCCAGAAGTTCCTGTAGCTGCAAAACTGCTTTATGCAGTCATGCAAAAGTTGGATTTCTCCCAAAACGAAATATTCCCTGGACACAGGACTTGGAGCGCGATTGATTTATTTATGTTGGGCACTCCTCAACAAATAAATACTTTCCTGGTGGAACAAAATTCCAGGAATAGGGCGTTCGAATTACACATCACAGATATGTGAAACAGAGATATATGTAAAAGCAATTGATCATACACTTTAAAATCAAAATGTTCGCTTAAATACATATTTACCACACACGTCCTGTTCTGACTAAAATGCACAAGTCCATACTCTGGAGCTCAGTGGGCGCACGTCCCTCCTGTGGCAGACTTGGAAGAGAAGAGACTGAACATCATGGCCGCCAGAGTGTTCTCCAGCTCTGGCTACTAGTTCGGCAATTCAGTGCATTAATTTACTAAGACAATCTTTGGAAAACTTTGCCCAAGACTTCTGAAACCTTCATGGCCCCAGGGAATTAAAGCCAACGTCAGAGCAGGTGCAAAAAGGGGGAACAAAGCTGACGTCACTAATCCCTTCCTTCCATGGAAGGGGAGAGTGACCTACAAAATCAGTTTGGTCTAAAGTACACTTTGGAAGCGTGTCTACCGGTGACCCATATACATGAACATTTAACCAAATACAAAATGGAGTCACTGGTTTCCATGGTTTCCATGAATCCTGGATTGCTACCCAGGGCAAACGCCCACCAATCGTGAAAATGCAAATTCATGTAAAACATGAACGCCCCCAGCCTTACAAGTTACAGGGGCCTCTCTCGTGGAGGCCCTACATTCAGGCGGGGTCTGTAGGACCCTGGTCACGGCCCCTGATGCACACCTGTGCCCAGGGGCTAGCAGGGCCCAAGAAAATTCACACTTGGCAGCAATTTGTGCCTGGGCCTTTCAGCGAATCCCAGGGTTTCGCCAACAGCTTCCAAACCCCGAGTACCACCGACGTAAAACCGACACTGAATGGTCGGCGAAACTTGGGGGAACACGTGGATGCAAGTTGCACAACCGTACGACCTGCGGTTCCCGAGGAAATCCGCGGTAACCGCCGCGCGCCCCAAACCGCAAGATTTACTTGACTCGCGAAAGTTTGTACTGATGTCCCGATTGAACCAGCTATGCTATCACGATGTTTCTTGGTTGAATTGTAGCTGGACATCTCCTTTGTCCAGCACACTTTCGTCTTCCACCAGAGCATTGCAGGATCCGCAGTGGTCGATGATGACCCGAGGCATGGTTCGACCCGGTTTAGCATGGTAAACAAACACATGCGTACGCCGGGCAAAACAACCATCAGGGGCGCGGGGAAAAGTTGTCTAAAGTGGTTTAGAGGTTGCTGGCATCCCTTGCCATCCCATCCAAAAGAGTGTAAGGGCCAATTAGCGTTGTTGGCCTCTACCAAATCCTGCAGATGGCCGCCATCAGTGCTGCCTTCGCACATTCCAACAAATAATACTTGAAGCCTGACTTGGAAGCTACTGGAGATGGTCCCCATACGTCCGCGTGTATGAGCTGTAGCGGAGCTGTTGTACTAATTTGGTCATATGTCGCTGTCGACGGCCGGTTCGCCTTGCACTCCTCGCAAACTGCACACGGTGCCTTCGTATCTTTGATTGGTGCCATACCACGTATGGCATCACCCTAGGACATTTGTCTAACCATGTCCTGGCCTGTGTGTGCGAGACGTTAGTGCCACAGGCGAACGAACCGCCTGTTGTCGGTAAGCCAGGACTTGGGGATGTCTTGGTCTTCCGTTTGGCCGCTGTGACAGTCATGTCGGCACTTTCCCGGGAATCCGTCACCGGACTTGCCTTCACCGAGAAAAGTCTTTCTTTTATCTGGAACGCAAGGCCCTCCTTGTCGAACGACTGCAGACGTTTTGCGTCCTCCGTCCAGGTTGTACCTGCCTGACGGGCCGTCTGAGAGGCAGAGATCAGGTTACGTGACGTACCAGGCGCATACCAGACGTCCTTCAGAACGTACCTATCTCCGGCCACCGTAAAGAAGACGGTGCCCCTCTCATCGATCCGGACGCTTCCAGTGCTGCCCGACATAATTTAGGGTGAGCATCGTTCCAGGTCCGTGAACCATCGCCGATCGCAGTTTCATTCATTGGTCATGGTGGACGCAGCGGTCAGTGCAGTGTATAGTGTCTGCCGGGCTTGGTTCCCTTAGGACTTTCCTCCTCGCCCCTTCCTCCGGCGTTGGGACTTACTACTCGGAGGCCCCGCACCTTGCGAGACCAGCGACCGGGCCAACGGACGACCGGTCGTGTCCGTTGTCTCTTGCGGTCTGTTCAAGCAGTCCCGTTGCCAGTGTCCCTGTTCCCCGCACCTGAAGCAGATCCCTCCTGGCTGAGGGACTCTCTTCGCGATTTTTGCAGGGGACTTGGTCCTCTGCTTCGCCGCCAGGACTTCACCTCCAGATCCGCTGGGCGGCGTGAATCCCATCTCTTCAGCGAAGTGCACGGTCCGTGCCTCCGCGATCAGGGCATCCTTTACATTCTTGGGTGTGAACTCGACGTCCGGCCAAGCGTTGATCAGCCGGATTTTCAGCGCGAAGCTGGGCGGAAATCCCCGCATAAGCTGGAAGGACATCAGCATGTTTGATATTTCTGCCTTGGTGTCACGAATTTTGGATGCCAAGTTCTCCACGCTGGCGATGTAGGCCTCGACGGACTCCATTGGCTCCATTCGAAGCGAGAAAAACTGGCAAAATAAATGCCAGGTCCTTTCACGCGACGACTGTTCGTATGTTTACCGGATGTGCCCCAGCCCCTTGTGGCAGTCCCGCCCATCCTCGTATCCCTCAAACAGCGTCTTTCAGATATTGGGTCGGACCGAGAAATAGATAAGCGCGTACGCCCGATCGCATGCAGCGGAGAAAGTTAGCTTCTCCTTTTTATCCGCTGCGGTGCCGGGCTCCTCGCGAGTCAACTTGACGTACTCCCTTAGGTTTCGGTGCATGAGAGCAACGTTCAAGTCTCTACTCCATTCTGCATAGTTGGACTTGTCAAGGAAGGTGATTGAGATTTTGTCGCCTGAGGACGACGACACGTAAAAGCGGTCGTCCATCACTGTTTTCGCGTTCGGTGTGCTTTAGAAATGGGGAAAATTAGGGGACACCCTGTAGCCCTAACCTAAACAAAACACAATTAAACACTCGGCAACAAAAAACACTCACCACATGCACCTGAAACACATGATTAGAAAACAGGAAGTAATTATCCGCTTTGAAAACAAAAAGTTCACAAATGTCCCTTTTCTTATGTGCCACCCTGTCTCTGACGGCAGGGGCGTTGCGGACGACGCTGTCCACGCGTCACGGATGACGTCACTTCCAGTCTCCGGTATGCCTTGCTGGCAGGCGGCGGCAGTCACGGCCTTGTCGGCACTTGCTTTTGGCCGGCGGCGTCACGGGTTCCACGGGTTCGGCGCGGCGGGGCTCAGCTGGTCGGTGATGACACTGCCGGTGTGATGCGGGGGCGTTTTTGTGTTCGCCGCTATTAGCGGCCGCATTTGTACGCGTTTGTCGGCGGTCAGGCTCCCGGCTCGCTCGGCTGAGCGGCTGGCAGGCGGAGTCCGTGAACGTGTGGACTTCGTCGTCCGCGACGCCCCTGCCGCCAGAGACAGGGTGCCGCATAAAAAAACGGACATTTAAGAAAAAAAATTTTAAAAGCGTATAATTACTTTTTGTATTATGCCATGGGGTCATATTCACATTCCTGCATCCACTGCCAGTGTGCTAAGGTCCACCGCCACACTTCAGCAGCACTTGGCTCATTCCCTCTGCCTGATCAGAGGTTCGAGCATGTGCACATCGACCTGGTGGGTACTTTGCCCTCATCGCAGGGGTTCAACTATGCCCTAACGTGCATCGACCGCTTTTCTCGTTGGCCAGAAGTCTATTCAATCAGCGACATCTCCGCAGACACCGTGGCACGTGCATTTGTAAACGGGCGGATTGCCCGGTTCGGTTCTCCGGCACTGATCACCACGGACCAGGGGAGGCAGTTTAAATCGTCGCTCTTCACTGCCCTCTCCGCCATGCTGGGAGCCCAGCGAATCCGGACCACTCCATACCATCCGGCAGCCAAAGGCTTAGTGGAACGCTTCCACCGGCAGCTGAAGGCTGCCATCAAGTGCTACGACACAGAGAGATGGGTCGACGTCCTTCCACTTGTTCTTTTAGGCATCAGGACGGCCATCAAAGACATCGGCGTGTCAGCAGCGGAGTTGGTCTTCGGAGCCACTATGCGTCTTCCCGGCGAATTCTTAGAGCCTGGGTCAACAACGCCTGATCCAGTCACGTTCGCCGGCCAGCTTCGCCAGACGATGGAGTGGATTCGCCCGTCTCTAACTGCAGCCCGCAGACGTCCGCAGACAGCCCCGAAAGCACTCGAAACGGCGACCCATGTCTTCGTTCGCCACGACGCTGTCCGCAATCCTCTCCAAGCTGGAGAGGTCCATTCACCGTACTGGCTCGAGGAGACCGACACAACCCTCGACATCCGATGGAGAAGATCAACCATTGGGATCGACAGGCTGAAGCCAGCCATCCTGCTTCCCAGTGGTCCAGCCCCTAAACCAGGGTTGACCCTTCCGGTCACCCCTGCAGCGCCGGTTCCAGAGGTTCCAGTTTCGTCAGCCGACCCTGTTCCTGTGGTTCCTGCTCCAGTGCCGTCAGTGTCACCGCTGCCAGCTCCAGTGCCATCAGTGTCACCGCAGCCAGCTCCAGTGCCGTCAGTGTCGCCGCAGCCAGCTTTATCTCCACCTGCACCTCCGCAGGTCACTCAACTTCCTGCACCTGTGACAATGCGCGCAGGCCGCCATGTTCGCTTCAACCCGCGGTACTTCTCATGCGACTAACGTTGTCACTGGTAAGGGAGTATTGTGGCGTACGCGAACGCATATATTTCCCCACTAGGGGACGTCACCGCGCGGTCATGAAATGTGTCACACGTTTCGCTCGCTCGGCGGCGCCACCGTACGGACAAACGCGTGCATGCGCCCAGCATGTAACGGGGCAACAACAGCTCGCGCTTCCGGCACACGCTACGCGACAGACGACGTGACCCCGCTCTCGGGTCAAGGCCGTGATCAAGTTTTCCGCGATTCTGCAAATGCCAAGGTAGGCAACAATTGCTTAGATGGTTGTTTTTCATAGCACTATGAACTCATGTTAAGAGAAAAAAATGATACAGTAATACAGTATGGTGAAACTAAATGTGGTCAAATTGTGGCTATTATCAAACTAAATGACTCAATAGGCACATCTGCAATTTATTTTCTGGTTAAGAAATATGAAATAATTTCCACTGGTATAGAATTTAATAATGTTTATGTAAATATACATTTTATGTCAACTGTACAAGTCTTTAATGCACACATATTAATTTGCGCATCAACATGTATTCGAAAGTGCTTGTTAATCAATATAAATGAATATGTATTTGTCTCTTAAATGTCAAACAAACATTAAATACTGAATTAATAAATGAAATTCACCAACTCATATTTAGTTATGTATATGTTTTCCAAGTTGTTTATTGATATTGACTTTGAGAAAGTTTGCAGTTGGATATCCGAACAGGACCATTGCAATCCAATTGAAAGACAAATGCATGGTCATGAACTTCAAAAGAAAAAATGACAAAACAATTAAAAACTTAAACTGTTAAAAATAGCAACCTACAGAGGCTCCAGAAAGTATTTGGACACCATGAAAATCGTGAATAATTAAAAAAATAAAATATCAAAGAACGTAAAAGTAGGTAATAAATGAAGCTTATGAATCCCTAAAACTATTCCCGCATGTGTATGTTAAAGAATAAAACGTAAATTTCATTTAATTAAAGAAAATGAAAAATCGTGTGGTCACAAAGTATTTGGACAGTTATTTCATGACAACTATTCAGTTTGCAGAACCGTCACAATTCAAAGTTTAATATTCAAATTAATTAAAATATTTATAAATACTTGTAATTCAAAGATATCAATTGATATTTGCAAGTTAACATCGTGAACATGGCCAAAACAGCGGAAGTTTCACTGTTTGTTCGCTGTCAAGTTATCGAGTTGAGAAATGAAACGAAAAGATATAGGGAAATTGTTAAAATTCTAAACCTAGAACCGTCAACAGTTGGATATATAGTTAAAATGTTTGAGGACACTGGATCAACGCTAAATAAACGAAGAACAGGTCGGTCAAGAGTTCTCAGTGGTAGACAAATACATGCAATTGTGACATGTGCTAAGAAACATCCCTTCACAAGTGCCCAGGAATTGATGAATATGGTCGCTACAACATCCCAACAGCATGTCAGCAAAATTACAATCAGGAATACACTGAATAAAGCCGATTATCATGGACAAGCTGCGAGATAAAAACCATTCATCAGTGAGACTAACTTATAACGCGGGAGAATCATGCATGTGGGACCCCATCTACCGACACCCCCATTTTTATTTTTCACACTTACCACTCAAATCCTTTAAGAAGGAAAGAGGGAGTCAGAACGGCAGCCGAGTACGGTCAGCGACCCGAGACGGTCCTCTCCTGCGCTGTAATCAAGACAGGCCTTGGCTCCTGCAAAAGAAGATCATATTAACATTCGTGAAAGGAACATTGTCGGTCAATCAAGTTATCGCGCTAAAGTCCAAATGTTCTCTGTATTCATTTTAAAGTTCAATATCACATCTGTAGTTTGTTGAGAATAAATCGAACGTTAATTTGCTATCCTACAATGACTATTTATCCATCGCGTCCCCCTGTATGTACCAGTACCCAAGCGGCAGGACAACTCAGTGCACCTCATGGATCCAGTCATCTAGGCCTTCCCAACGCAGAACTATGGCAGCGAGGAGCCTATCCTCCCCACTCCCCAGAAGGACGGGAGACCAACATCAAGGTTAACCCTGTCCTCCATCGCCTCCTCCGTGTCCCGGACCCAACATGGGTAGAAAAGGCAATCACGGAGGATCCGGTACCTCCGCAAGATCGACGGAGGCACCCGCCCACGGAGAGGACACCCTCCCCGTTCACAAGTGATACTTCCCCTCCGTTTTCGGAAGACCCTCTGCAGCTCTATGGGGTCCTAGAAGAACCAAAAGAGGTGGAAAAGTTCCTCCGTCATCTCACAAAAAGATAACTCCAGCCCAACTTCTTTGAGCTCATCCTATAAGTTTGCCCCTCTCTCAAGGCACAAGCTTATAACTGGCGCCCAACTTTCCCGAACCCAACGGATCGTAAGCACAGACCCACAGTCGGACGCCCCGACTCACGGTCCGTCATTTTTATGAACAAGCTATCCCACTCCGGCAGCGCCCAATGCCTAAGGGTGGACTGCTGCATTGCTGACATTTGTCTATCCGCAATCTGAAACACCGGAGCGTCCACCTCCATAGGAGGACGGGACCTATACCGCAGGCTAAAGGCACGAGATTTCCCGATGACGGAAGTCATGACAGGTTCGCCAAGCGGACCACATTCCGTCGGTGCAGAAGGCTTTCACAGATCAGGACAAGGCGGAATCGATACTGCCCATCTCTATCACTTTGCTACCAGGATTCCATGGACGTCACATCCTACTGGGTTTGGACTTCATGCAGAGGCACAAGCTCGTCATTGATACCTGCAGCGGACAGTGGTCAACACCGGGTTTCAGGCTGAATCTACGGTCAATCTACCAGTACCCGTCCTACCCATCAGACGCAGTTTCATCAGCGTAGCATTGAGACCCGAAGAAGCAGAACACGTCTCTCCAGAACAGAGGATACAGGTGGAGGAGCTGCTCCAAACACACGCACTAGTGTTCCAACCACCCACTACTCCGGCAGCGGTCGAACCACAACAGATCACCATACAAGAGGGGGCCCAGCCAGCAACGAGCAAGCTGTATTCCTACTCGCCCAAGAGGAAGGGGCAATTACGAGACATTGTTCTGGAATTACGAGCCAAAGGGTTCCTAGTTCCCAGCACCTCGGAATGGGCGGCACCATCACTGCTGGTACCCAAACATGATTCTGCTGGTACGATGTGGATGGTCACGGATTTTTGCAAACTTAACCGAGTAACAAATCCGGACAACTACCCGC
The DNA here is from genome assembly GCA_034695085.1 of Cylindroiulus punctatus. Lineage (NCBI taxonomy): Eukaryota > Metazoa > Arthropoda > Diplopoda > Julida > Julidae > Cylindroiulus > Cylindroiulus punctatus. The sequence goes on along the minus strand of JAQFYZ010003200.1, from coordinate 4,025 downwards.
TACCTCGGATTGACGAAATCCTTGCGGAAACAAAAGGGAAACCCTACATGTCTACCCTGTATTTGACAAATTGCTATTGGCAAATTCCCATTCACCCGGAAAGCCAGAAGTACTTCACCACGATCACCCCGTTTGGTATATTCAAGTACACTCGAATGCCCATGGGTGCCAGGAACTCGGCAGCCCATTGCCAAAAAGTCGTAAATGGCATCCTGGACGGGATACCTGGCATTACGGCCAGAGCGTACCAGGACGACCTCATCGTGGTGAGCGACACGTTTGATCAACATGTAAGAGACCTAGGCCTAGTATTCACCAAGCTAACGGAAGTATCATTCGGTCTAAAGAGGTCTAAGTGCGTGCTATTTACTAAGGTGGCCTCGTACCTGGGACATCAGATCTCGGAGGACGGAATTAGCCCGAACCCGGACAAAGCCCCGGCCATAATAGAGATTCCCCAACCGACCGACGTTCACAAAGTCAAGTCGTTCCTGGCATCGTGCAAGTGGTTTGGCAGATTCATACCAGATCTCTCCAAGATAGCACACCCATTAAATCAACTCACACACAAAGGGGTTCCCTTCGACTATTCGACAAAGTGCCAGCAAGCGTTTCGTGAACTCAAGAACCGTCTGTGCTCGGCCCAGATATTAGCCCAACAGGATTTCAACCAGTCGTTCCGTATTTTCACGGACGCTAGTCAATTCGCAATGGGTGCTTTTATCGCCCAAGGTGATGCAGACAACATTCGGGTACTAGAGTACGCCTCAAAATCTTTCTCCAAAGCCCAGATCAACTACTCTGCCACGGAGAAAGAGGCCCTCGCGGTGATATGGGCCGTTAAAAAATTCCGTGGATACGTCGACGGACTACCATTTGTGGTACACACAGACCACAGACCACTACGCTGGCTCATCTCCCAGAAAACGCCGGAAGGGAGATTGGCCCGATGGATCATGCAAATCCAGCAGTTCGTTTTTGATATTTAGTACTGATAGCATTCTGGAAGGGTTTTTGGGAGGAAAGTGGTTGGGCCGCAACCACCAAATTCGGTATTCGGAATTGTAGGGCGCGGACGACGAAACCCAAAAATACCCCCCAAATTTTGAATCCCCTGCCCTGTACTCAGCTGCTCCAGCAGTGCATGCTGGGTGCAGCGTCAGCTGACCCAGGGGTCAGCTGACCATTGAACCCAAGTGCCGGAAGTCGGCCATATTGTTTTATGTGGCACTTGCTGGCCGACACCCAACCGAGCTGGTTAGGTCAACTATTTTTGCTGTTTTCCCATTTCGGACATTAAACTTGTTAAGTTTACTGCAACCATGCTCGCCTCTGTGTTCCTGAGTCAATAAATGGTAGCAGAGCGTGGTTGCTAACCACGGAAATCTGCTGGACGCAATATTCAAAACCCGGAAACAGTGAGTAGGGCAGTACCCTAAATGGAAGGCCTTCGCCAGCCTTCCTCCCTACTCGGCCAGCAAGACTGGCCCTGAACTCGCCGCAACCGCGGCCACCAGGCTAAAACCAGCGGACCGAACCCGCCGCCACAACTAGCCACGAGGCCATAAGCCACGGCTTGAACTCGCCGCTCGAAGCGGCCCCCAGCCTCATCCTTCGACGCGCCGAGCGTCGAACCCTGCCACCCGGCCAATAAGCAGCCCCGAAAACGCCGCTTGTCACAGAGCCCCGCCCGCACGCCGGCCAATATGCACGCGGAAACGGACCCGCGTGCTCCGCCTGCTCGCCACCCGCCGCACGAGGACGAGCCGTCAACCGACGGCGCGTCAGCCTAGGAGCCGCGAGCTGCTTACACGGCTCGCCAGCCGCCAGCCGCAAGCCGTCAGCTGACGGCAAAATAGCTGTCAGCGCCGGCCAGCCGAGATCGCCGCTGAACTTGCCGCCGAATCCGCGGACACAGTCCGCCAGGCGGCCCACCTGAAATCTCCACGTGCCTCGCCTGCCGATTGTTACCTGCCAGAAATCGAGCCGCGTCAGCCGGCTAGCAAAAAGAGCCGCCGGAAGTGACGCCACCGATACCGGCCAAAGGCACTAACGCGTTAGCCGTGACGATTCTGACGTCACCGGCCAGCTGCCGCTGCCCCGGCCGAAACCTCGTCACGGACGAAGTCCCCGCAAATAGACAGTGACGTCAAGCGACGCCGCTACCGTGACGTCACTAGCGTAACCGGAAGTGACGCCGCGCACGACGCCCCCGCCAACGAGGTCGACGAGGTCGCCGACGATACTGCAGAGACAGTGCTGAATAATGAAACCGTTAAATTGCTGAATTATTGAATTGTTTATTTGCTTTTGATAATTGTCATCTTTCTCATTTGTTTCAGCAACTGGCTGCACTGTGTGAAGGACAGAGTACAGGGTGTTAATTTTTTGAAATATAAAGGGATTAATTTTTGCTTTTGGTTTGAATAATTAGCCGAATTTTACCCACATTAATTAGCACCATTTAGGCACTATGGAGAACGAACGGTTCTCCGTTTCGTCGTCCGAGGGCGGTGGTAGTCGGGTTACCATTGCCCTCCTTGATAAGGTCAATTACGCCACCTGGCGTGAAGACCTCGACGTAGCGCTCATGCATCAGTCCCTGCGAGCCTACGTCCAACTTGATCGGAAGGAGCCCGCAGAAGACGCCGATCAAAAGGAGAAATCAAAATTTCAGGAACGCTGCGAGAAGGCATTTTCAATCATCTACTTCTCGGTCCAACCCCGTATCCGCAAGACACTCTTCGAGGGACGGAGATCGGGGAAGGATTGCCACAAGGTCCTCGAACACATTCGAGAGACGTACGAACCCACGACACGGGAGAGGGTCTGGCAACTTTTCTGCCAGTTTTTCTCGCTGCAGATGCAGCCTCATGAATCCGTCGAGGCATACATCGCCCGCGTCGACAATGTGGCCAGCAAAATTCGCGACACCAAGGAACCGTTGTCGGAGAGGATACAGTCCTTCCAGCTCATGAGGGGATTGCCGGCGAGCTTCGCCCTCAAAATTCGTTTGATCAACGCTTGGCCGGACGCCGAATTCACCCCCAAGAAGGTCAAAGAAGCCCTGATCGCGGAGGCACGGACTGTGCGCTTCGCTGATGACATGGGCCTCACGGCGGCCAGCGGATCAGGCAACGGAGGAGTCCTGGCGACGCAGAAACAGGAATCCAGGCCTTCCCTAAAGTCAACCGAGCGCAGTGGCTTTTGCTTTCGCTGCGGAAAGCGAGGGCACTGGCAGAGGAATTGCCCCAGGAGACCGGCGGAGCCAGCGGAGACAACCGGTCGTCCGCTAGCCCGGTCGTCGGACTCGCAAGGTGCGAGTTCCTCGGCACCTAAGCCAAGGGGAAAGTCCCCAGCCAGGGAAAAAGGCCGAAGGCGACGAAGGATCGCATCAAGGGCTCGTGGATACTCCACGCAGCAACTATGCTGCACGGAGCATCGAGTCCACCACCACCGACGAATGGATTTGGGACTCAGGTGCGTCGATCCATGTCTGCTGCGATCGGCGATGGTTCACGGACATAGCTCCATGCACACCTTAAATTTTGCATGGATACACCAGAAGTATACATATCACTGACAAAGGCACTGTCGCCTTTACGGTAGCCGATAAAAGTTTTAAAGTCAGCAATGTATGGTATGCTCCTGGAGCCGAACGCAACCTGATCTCCGCGTCGCAGTCTGCTCGTCAAGCAGGGACGACCTGGGCCGGGGATCTGAAGCGTCTCCAGACGTATGACTCACAAGGCCGATAGGGTCTTGTCTTCCGGAGAAAAGGCCAGCACTTCGTCATAAAGGCATGCCCGGTGACAGCTCCCCGGAAAAGTAACACGAAACCGACGGGGGCAACGACACCGACGAAACCGACTGTGGCCGTAACCAGGACCAAGACTGGTCCAAGTCCTGGCAAAGCTGTGGATGTCTCGCTTCGACTTTGGCACCAATGCCTCGGGCACACGGGGCAGGACATGGTAAAGCGCATGTCCAAGGGTGATGCCGTGCGCGGCATGAACCCGATCACC
>JAQFYZ010003199.1:0-14127 GCA_034695085.1 Cylindroiulus punctatus | reverse complement strand
AAGGGTCGGACTAAGGATAAATATCCGGTCTCTAACTTTTTGCGGACAGTTTCGAAATATTCGTTGGACAAATCTAAAGCGAATCACAAACAGGAAATGGCATCCTATTGGTCTGAACGACGCCATTTTTTTGCAGTTTTCTTTGGACGACTATAGGTGCCAAAACACCCTACTGAGAAATGGTTTCTTCGCATTATCTCTCTAAGGGGGTTAAAACGTCACGGTGTTTTTACTGTTGTACCCTTAAGCTGCATCGACCCCTGATTTTTGCTTCACCCCAAGGCCTCGTGTCATTGCTCCTCTGCACAAACATTGCTTTCGTGCTTTGTAATAATTTTTGCGCATTAGCAAGGGTCAACAGTGGCTCTTCGGTGCACTCGTAAATAGTTTGATTTAGGAGCCAAAGTGAAAGCGTGTATAATTAGACCGTGTTTATGCCATCCCTTTTGGATTCTGGGCACGAAACACGTTTAATCCATCGTCCCCAATTCACCCTGCATGTTTTTTCTCGTTTTTCCAAACCATACATAATTCACGCTAACGTTGGTTGGCTTTCGACAAATGCACTCCACAATTTGGGAAGCTAAGCCAATTTCGCCGAAAATCATTTTAAAACTTTTCCAATAATTTCATTTTGTTGCTGGGGAAATTGCATTGGGTGCGCCATGTACAATGTACCTGTGATAATTTGGGACGTGTTGTAAGAGGATTGCTAACAATGTCAGCGTGTGACATATTTTGTGGCTTTCTGAGTAGTTTTTTCACGTATTTTTCTGCATTTTCAAACGTTTGGCAGCTAAAGTGTCGTTGAAATGATGCAAACTGTGTATTTTCGCTTTTTTAAAATCTGCATCCTGAATCTGTTTGTTCATGCATTTCAAAACAATTTCGAGTACAAAGCATGGAAACACTGCATCATGTTTTTGCTGAAAAAAATTTACATATTGAATCTCTTTGTTCGTGCATTTCAAGTCAATTGAAGTTTATGAGGTATAGAACAGAAAAACTGCATCAGTTATTTATTTGTTCGCAAAATTTAAATTTTTTTTTTCAAATTTTATTTTCACAAATTTTGTCCTGCCCATTTTCGAACTTTGGTTTGTTCTGCAAACTGTATCAGTTATTTATTTGTTCACCAAAAATTAATTTTTGTTTTAAAAATTTATTTTCTCTAATTTTGTTCTGCCCATTTACGAACTTTGGTTTGTTGTGAAAACTGCATCAGTTATTTATTTGTTCGCAAAATTTACATTTTTTTTCATAATTTATTTTTACTATATTTGTTCTGCCCATTTTCGAACTTTGGTTTGTTGTGAAAACTGCATCAGTTATTTATTTGTTCACCAAAAATTACTTTTTTTTCATAATTTATTTTCACACAATTTTGTGCTGCCCATTTTCGAACTTTGGTTTGTTCTGCAAACTGCATCAGTTATTTAATTGTTCGCAAAATTTACTTTGTTTTTTCATAATTTAGTTTCACTATATTTGTCCTGCCCATTTTAGAACTTTGGTTTGTTCTGAAAACTGCATCAGTTATTTATTTGTTCGCAAAATTTACATTTTTTTTTCGTAATTTATTTTCACTAATTTTGTTCTGCCCATTTTGGAACTTTGGTTTGTTCATGCATTTCAAACAATTTCACGTTGATTCAAACCGTCCATAAGTCTAGAAAGCTGCATAAATTTTTTGGTTTGCAAAAAAATTTACAATATGTGTTTGGTGGTTTGAAAAAATGCTAATTTTACCTTGACAAATCAAGTTGAACTGAATATGTGCATATGCATATGAACTATCAATATTGGAAAAAGAAATAAAATATTATCTTTCTTTCTGCAAATTTTTTTTTTGTTATGTTGATGAATATTGCCTCCAACCATACATGTATATTTAAGGATTACTTTGGTTGTGTTTGAAATTCTCCAACCATAAGCTGGTTCATTTTGGTTTGACGCACCCTGTAGTTTAATGTCAGTTTAACTGCATTAATTTCCTCCCAAGCCAGGCAGTGAAAAATTGCAATGCATTTATTTTCCATGGGATATAAATCAGTGTCTGTCCCTAATCCCTCTTCCCCTAGGAGAATTAAATTCATAACGATTAAACGTTGGTTATTGGTCAGTGTTGTTTTGCTCAAATGGACAATGGACGATAAATGTTTTCGTCGTATCAAATTTCACCTTAAAATTAATTAAATTGCGGATGTACAAAGCCAGAGGGGAGTGTAATTGATGAGGATTTGTGGGGGATATCTGGCGAAATGTCATTGATTTTGAAGGGTTTTGATCCCTTTGGATTTGCAGGTTTAAATGGATTGTGCTTGGGGGAAATGAGCTAAAAATAGCTCAAACAAAGGTAAAAAACGTATTGTCGATTTAAAAATACCCCTGTTTGTTTGTGTCTATGTGGCGTTTTCAAAATTGGAAGCAATGACGTAGGCAGATTCAATTATGTGACGTTTGAGTTAAATTTGCTTGAACGTAAATGGTAACTGGAATAGCAAAACCAACAATATTGAATTATTTTTGCTTGGGATTTTATTACCAAAAATTTTATTATTAAACATCTCAAGTGAAAGCCAGGCGAGTTTGGCATCCAAAACTAACTTTGGTATCAGCTTACAAGATAGTCAACATGTTTTCGATTATTTGCCTTAAAATAGTTTGTGTGCTGTAATATAACGTTCATTGTTGACGCCCAATTAATGGGGTGTCAAGTGCCTGTACTTAGCATGGCAATGTAATAAGGTATATCGTAAAAATGTCATCGATATTTAGACATTGCATATTGTTATGGCTCTTTGTTTATGAAATTGGATGGTGTTGACCAGCGAATTTTGTAAACATTCTGAACACAAGATGATGCCAAACAAGTAGTCGAAATATTGTCCAATAAGATGTTTAAAGCATTTTTTTTATTTTCACGATTAAGTAATTCCTAAAAATTGAGTCAAAATTTCAAAAATATACTAGTAAGTAGATTACTTTGTCTACTGTAGATGCGTGCATTTGTACATTTTTCAATAGTTCGTTTTATATATAAAATTTGAGTCAAATTTGAGTCTAGAAATTGAGTCGGAATTAAAAATATATAAAATGTAGTCTTATAAACAAACACATTATGGTAGTATCACATTCATTTTTTGTATCTAAATTTATAATATAAAAACCTTTCAGAGATTACGAGTTTTTAACGATTAAGTATTTTCCAAATATCTTCAATTCACGTTTTTTGTTTTTGTATTTTTAATATATTTGTTTTTTATTGTAAAACAGCTAGGGAATTCCTGGAATTCTTTGGAAATTTTCTTTGAAAATTCCTTATGAAATATGAATAGCATACGAGTATTAATGTTGCAGTTATCAAGAAATTGGACTCTCATTTATGACCATTGGCAAACATTTTTTCCAGAAAAGTATGCAGAGTTCATGGTGTTCACAGATTCATGGTGTTCATGCTGTCAACATCTTAATGTTCACCACTGCATACATGTACATGTATATAAAATATAGTCGTATAAACAGGCACATTATGGTAGTATGACATTGAATTGTTGTATCTAAATTTCTAAAAACCATCTATAGATTATGATTTTTTAACGATTAAATGATTTCTAAAAATCTTGAATTTTTTTTTTTTTTTTTTTTTTTTTTTTTTTTTTTTTTTTTTTTGCTTTTTAATATACTGTATTTGGTTTTTTATTGTAAAACTGTTAGGAAATTCCTTATGAAATACGAATAGCATACGATTATTAATGTTGCAGTTATCAAGAAATTGAGCTCTCAGTTATGAATAATGGCAAACAACATTTTTTTCCAGAAAAGTATGTTGAGTTCATGGTGTTCAGAGCTTGGTATTCATGCTATCAACATCTAAGTGTTCACCAATGCTGTAAAATGCTGAACATTTTCAATTTATTTTGGGTGGTTTGTTGGATCCAGGGAGGACAACAAACACAACTAAAATCGAGCCAGGAAAAAGCTTGATTTTCCATTTTTAACTTGCCACTTTCTGCAAAATCAATTAGTGGCCCCAAAGATGGAGTCAGTAATTTTCTTGTTTGTTATGACCAAACTTGCCTTGCATGTTCTCCATTCGCACCTGGGTTTAATATTTTAACAGGCAGCCTCTCCTTGAACTGCACGGTTATATCAAAGTAATTACATTAACCGTATTTATTGACAACGCAAGAACTTTCATGAATTTTTAAGCCGCGAACGGGGGACATTTCGTTAATAAAACATGCTGGATGTATGAATATTTAAAGGCGCAATTTTGCCATGCACTCCTTTCATATCTTGGCGGTATGTAATCGATTTGGGCAGATGGGAGTAAGTTACACACCAGCATTCTTAGCACAAATTTCACCTTCGTCACTCACTTTCTAAGAGGTTATGCATTTTCGAGTCATGCATTTCGTGTGGGAAGTGTTTTAAAATTTATGAAACGTTGTAGTTCATTATCTGAGTGGCCGCATAAATTACCCCATTCATATCCCTTGATTAATCTAATCTTAAGTTATTCCCCAATTTATGCTAAACGAGCTCGTTTGCAGAGGCACAGTTCATGGTGTTTATCTCCAGATCGTAATTTTGAAAACCAGGTAAATAAAACGGGGGCTAATTTATATTCACATTTCACTGGCGAGTTACTGCAGCGAAAACTGCAATCAGCTAATGGACTTGGCTGCATTGCCGGCAGCCATCTTGAATTGGGAATGATGCTGTTATCAACACTGGTGTTTGTCTGAAAGCTCTGTTGTCATGCAATAACTTCAAATAAGGAAGTGATATTGGAGCAAATGTGGGATTAGTTAGTTATTGAGTAATTGAGTCGATTGCCCCTCACATATGTTGCAATATATTTCAAAAATAGTTTTAACTAAAAATTGGGCAAAAAAGCTGAGCAAACAGTTTTTGCTATAAAGGTTGGCACAAAAGTGTTAATCATGCCACCCATGGCGGGCCCAACCACGTACAAAAGATTTACGATTCGCTTCTTAAATGGAGAATAAATCGGAAAAAAATGAAAACCTAGAAAAACAAAGATTAGGGAATTCGCATATCTCTGAGCATGCAAATTCACCAGGGAGGCCATTCCTAGCTCAGCATGACCCAACGTTTTGCCAGTCCCAAAATGCTTGATTCATGCTTTTTGCACATGATCAAAATAGCCAAAACAGCATGACTGCCCATATAAAAATAAAATTAAACCGCTGTGGTCAGGCGGGCAGGCTATCATTAAGCTCCCAAGAAAAACAAAACAATCATTCACTCTTCTGTCATGATGCACTGAAAGCATCATGACTGCATAGAATTTTAACAACAACAAAAATTCGTTTCTAAGGGTCAGTCCACAAAGTATAATTCACTTTTGAGTGCATTACGCACCCTAGCAAGAACAGCAACAGAAGTCAAAAAATGACATTCGGCATTATAACGACATCCAAGGGGCCTATGGATTTTGGTCGTTATAACGATACTCCCTTTTTCTTGATCATACAGTTGTACATTCATAAGCATGGATGTACAATGTATGTATGTATATTTTGCTCACTATTTCCCTATATGGTCAATCCTACTTCCCGGTCTGCAAAACATTCACAAAACAATTGTTTACAGAAACCCGTAATGGCCACCTATTCAGTTAGTCGCTATATCGATAGCCAAAACCAGATTATGTCCATTAATCCGTCGTTATACCCAGTTCCGTCACTATAACCGATCAGAACCGTCGTAATAACCGATTTTTTTAAACGGGTTTAGATACAAAACCAAACTTTGACGGACCATTTAGTCGCAATAGCCGGTTTATCGCTATAACCGATGCTGTTATAGTCGATTTCTACTGTATATGATGATCGCATAACATCAAGAAAGGATGTTATGCATAATAGTTGGAGAAAGGAAAATGGCTGCCAGAACCATACTTGCTGTGGTGGACGAAGCATACATGAGCTCGGAACCTGGAACGCTCGGGAGCCACGAACGATCCAATAAACCGCAAGTGCGACCCTGGTCCTCCTCATTGATCTGAGTCCTATGGCGGGCTCACGAACGTGTCAATACGCCTCATGTGTGACCCTGGGCTGACCACTGCATGGCTATAGTATTTTCAATCAAAGAACAAACTGGGGGCGTGGCCTGGTCGCCATCGATCAGTTATTGCAGGATTTACAGGGCAAAGGAAAAATGGCTGCCAAACACTACGTACAGAAGCGAACAAGGTGGAAATTAACGAGCTGTATTATCACCTCCACGATTTTATAACGACCGTTTCCATCTGATTTGATTTATATGTCCTCCTTCCCAATGTAGAGCTCGAGAACGAGCTAATAAGCTGCATGTGTGACCCTGCACCTTCTAGCTAAAAGCTGACTTGCACCAGCTTAGGCTCCTCCCTCCAACCAGCCTCCGCTATGTGGAGCTGGTGTGCACGGCTTGGATGGATCAATCGCAAACAGGCGATTGTATCCTTGGTCAAGGACATACGTCACAGTCCGTTCTCTGTTTGAAAATATTCTAGCCTCGTATTGGCTAAAGCATTTTCTGGCAGTGGGCATCACTTCAGGCTCCTCCCTCCCATGCGACCTGGATGGATGAATCACAAACAGGCGATTTCATCCTATTGGTAACCAATGACCAATTTTCCCTTGTTGGGACATCTATAGCTAATCACACAATGGCGCTCTGGCTCATTTGGAGGTCAAATTCAGTGATGCCTAGGTGAGCCAGTTGGGCAAATTGGTGACTCACAGCCATGAAAGTGGTTGACTGCAGCCACCAGTGGCACTCCCATCTGGACTGAGTGTTCTTTTCACTTATACAATCAAGGACGATACAATTGGTTAACATTGGGCTATTTTGTCGATTTGGGGCTGTTGGCAAATCCATCATACAAATCAAAAATTGAGTTGAGGTCAACGAGGGTTCACCGCTTGGCCATTTTCGCCATGAATTCGTTCATTCTCTTTCCAAAAGCATTTATCTTCGCCTGACCACTGTCCATTTGGGCACAATGCCCATTGACTTTCTGTCAGTCCACCGAACAATGAGGCGAATGCTTCCACCCTTTTGGTCGAGTTCCTGTAACATCATTTCATTTCAAAAGCAGAGTGTGTTCATTTGAAATCATCTTTGGTGCGTTCAACAAATTAGGTTTGTTGCTGTCGAGTTGGGCTAGCACAAAAGTCAATGAAATCATTAGGCTTCAATTTCTTAACGCTTGAAAGCAGCTTCCTGAAGCTCTTAAAGCTTTTTGTAAGCTTAGCCTCTCGTGTTTTTTCTTATTATTTTTTTTGGGATAGACGTTGTGCTTTTGTTAATTGAAAATTGGAGATCCATTTTCTGTTTATTGGAAAAATTGTTGTTGGGAGTGAGCAGATAAAGAAAAATGCTTCGCAGTCGACATGGTACAGAGTGCTTTATGGTCTATTTCTGATAAGGTAATATCATCCTCTTCAGTCATTTGGTTTGGGGCAATGTGCCTCCTGCCAGTTCTGTCAGATGATATTGATGAATTTTTAATAATGTGAGGATCATAATTCGAGGATCATTCAGGTGGTGATTGTAAGGAATTGTGCTCTGCATAATTAATACGCAATTAATAATTCATTGTGTAATAATTAATTATTACACAATTATCCATGTGGTATGATGTCACTTGTGAAATACGAAATGATTTAATTTTTTGGGTCAGTGATGATACTTCAGTGCTTTTTATTGTTTTTTAATCAAATTTTGGCGAATTAAATTCGAACAATAATTGGCATGTCAAAATAAACCATGTTCCATAGAACATGTCATGCTTGTGGTACTTGAGGGATTCAAACCAAAATATAAGAAAAACAGAATATAAAATTATGTCAAAAATACCTTCTGACAAAAATTTGGAAATCTTTGCTTTTTTTCTGCTGTTTGTAAAAAGAATTACTGACAAAGAAAATTTAGATGGTTTTTGTGTGTCTGTAATTTTTTTTTTTGCTATTATAAACTCATGCTATCAATTCAAGCCAGCAATTCTGTAGAAGAGATCAATAATGAAATGTAAATTTGAAAAAAAAAATCCAAATTTGAAGGTTTTTTTTTTATTAAAATCTGTGATCTATTGCTGGCTACTTATTAAAATTTGTGCTCACCTCATGTTTATAAACATTGGACAATAATAGCATTTTATACATTGGCAAATGTCATATTTTTTCATTTTATGTCTTCAATTATGTCTCGGTACATTTTTTTGCTATTCTAAACTCATGCTATGAATTCAAGCCAGCAATTCTGTGGAAGAGATCAATAATGAAATGTTAATGTGAAAAACATTCTAAATTTGAAATTTTTTTATTAAAATTTGTGATCTATTGCTCACTCATGTTCATAAACCTTGGACAACAATAGCATTTTATACATTGGCAAATGCCATATTTTTGCATTTTGAATGTCAGGAAAATTTGTCGAACCTGGAAAAGTCAGTGAAGTTGAAAATTGAATTTCTGGGGGACCCTGTATACCATCTCAAGAATTCAGTCATAGTCGACCAATCCGATAATTACACAAGCCAAGAAAACTTAATTTGCAAAATTCCATTTCCCAAGCATGCCTCATGAGGGTAGCAGAAAGTACTTAAATTTAACAAACCACTTAGCAGGCAAACATAGTTTGCTTTACTGTCTGGATACTCCAAGCATAAAACCGCAGACATCACCAATTGTTTCATCAAATGGATCTCATTGTCTTAATACGTTTACTGAGCATGTCGTTTTTGTGCTTAGTCTAAGAAATTAAAGCCCGTTAACCTCATGCATGGGGCCTATGCTTTATTCATAAATTTATAAATAGACCTTAAGCACCCATGCAGGTACATGTGGCTGTTTGCATGATTACTGTTTAATATCGTTTATTTCTGGCATAGCTTCTCAAGATTGGGGATAAGTGCCTGGGAAACTTGCACACGCTGAGCAAGATTAATCTGAAATTGAAGCACTTTGCTCAGCAGTCCTGGGGTTTAATGGTCTGTTTAATGCCCCTATTTCTCGCATCCCCATGGTGTTACATCTCTCGTATGTTTTCCTATTCCTGGCATTAACTCAGTAACACATTATGCCTCAAACGCCCTCTGGCGGAATGAATGCATACCCACATCATGTTGGATTATGTCTCAAAATGTTCCAATATTATGTTCCAATGGATTGTGTCTCAGAAACTATCCTAAAAATATAATTGTTAATGTATGAGAAAAATCTGCTATACCCTATAATGTCTGAAAATGAAATCATATTTTTGAATGCATTGTACAGTGTATGTTATATTCAGCCTTGAAATTAGTATTATAGAAAAAATGTATATATCCAATTATATCAGAAAATATCGAGGATGAATATATACATGAATGTATTTCTCGTTCAGAATTTTATAATGTAATTATAATATATAATATAGTTTAATATAGTTACATAAGCTTATATATAGTATGTGAATTAAATATATTGTATATTATATTCATAGTCTTGAAATTAGTATTATAGAAAAAATGTATATATCCAATTATATCAGAAAATATCGAGGATGAATATATGTACATGTACTAATCATAAATATATATATATAATATATAGTTAAATATAGTTTAAATATAAATTTATATAATTATAGATATATTATATAAATTAAATATATTGTATGTTATATTTATAGTCTCGAAATTAGTACATGTGTTATAGAAAAAATGTATATATCGAATTATATCAGACAATATCGAGGATGAATATACTAATCATAAATATATTTAACGTTCAGAAATTGATAACTTAATTTCTAAACGTTCAAAAAAATTCAAAGTATTTTAAAGAAATATAATCTACAAAGATATATTTTTACTTACATGAATATATACATGAATGTATTTCACGTTCAGAAATTTCTAACGTAATATCTAAACGTTCTGAAAAATTCAAAGAATTTTAAAGGGTCATGTCATAAACTATTTTCACACATTTTTAAATATATGGCAACATCGTGTGGTGGGGTATACCAAATTTGGTCACATGAAAAAATGACCTAGCTTTTTATTAGGGCACTCATGTCAATATCCGAAATGGCAAACATTTATTTTCCCCTATTCTTTCAACGAGAAATTGGCATTTATGTAAGGATTTCGTTTATTAAAAACGTAGCATACTTTGAAAAAATAATCAATGATGTTTGTGTTCTGTAAAAATGATGAGAATATATTGCTTGGGGGCATTATATTTGCGAATAAATTCGGTTCATGTTGACTTATTATTCTATTGTTTTTATCATGGCTAAGAATAACTACTAAAATAACAATGAAATAATTGTTATTCGATGTGTCCATGTTTCTTATTGATGCACAGAATCGAAATCTTTGAAGTAAATGTAAATAAATTAAATGCACAGATATTGTATGTCCACTTTCCAGAAAAGAACTGGACTTACAATATCAGTGTAGTAACCCATCGATATGTATTAGAATTTCGGTATTTCTAAAATTTCATCTGAATCTAAAATTAAAGTAGATATACTTTATGCTATATGATCTACTTAATGACTATTTAATGATATAAAATATTTTACAATATATGGTTATTTGTTTAGAATAAGAATTTTGATGGTTTTCTGTGTAAAAAAGCAGTTAAATTTAAATTGTTAATTTATTTTCGGATTGCCAGGAGTTTCATAGTGGCTTTTGAACTTTTTTCAGAAATCATTAATGCAGCTAAATTGAAATGGATTATTATTTAAACTTTGTGATAAACAGCAGTCGGAGTGAAATGGATTTTTTTGATTCAGATTCATTGTAAGCAGTTTAATTTTGTGGTTTTTTCACTTTTTTCAGGAATCGTTAAAGCAGTTAATTGAATGATTTGTTTTTGAAAGTTTTTAATTTGAAATATAATTTGAAGTGATGACTCATTTGTATTTTTTATTTTTCTAGAAAGCCACTACCTGCCCCAGATGTACAGACATATTCTGAAACCAGTGAACAGAGGAATATTCGCAGGGAACCTGATTGGAGTGTAAGTATTTTCACTTTTCCTACATGGTTGACAATAGTCTTGCATAGTACAGGGTGGGGCAAAAACAATAAAAGCAGCATCAAATTTAAATCGTTGTATTGTTTCTGCCCCACCCTGTATTATACAGGGTGTCCCTGGAAAATTCAGAGATGATTTATTTATTTTATAAAATTCAGGGAGATTTAACAAATTTGTTGTCACAAAAGTCAATAATGGACAAAAATGGACATGTCAAAATGAACCATATTCCATAGAACATGTCATGCTTGTGGTCTTTGAGGGATTGAAACGAATGTATAAGAAATACAAAATATAAAATTTTGTCAAAAATACCTTCTGACAAAAATTTGGAAACCTTTGCTTTTTTCATGCTGTTTGTAAGAAGAATTACTGACAAAGAAAATGTCTTTAGAAAATGTCTTTAGAAAGAAATGTCATTTTTATGTCTTGGTACATTTTTTTGCTATGATAAACTCATGTTATGAATTCAAGTTAGCAATTCTATGGTAGAGATCAATAATGAAATGTAAATTTGAAAAAAAATTTAAATTTGAAGTTTTTTTTTTAAAAGCTGTGATCTATTGCTGGCAACTTATTAAAATGTGTGCTCACCTCATGTTTATAAACATTGGACAATAATAGCATTTATTTAGGGATGATTTGTTTCTTTTATAAAATTCACTGAGATTTAACAAATTTCTTGTCACAAAAGTCAAGAAACTCAATTGAAGTGAGCAATTCTGTAAAAGAAGTCAATAATGACATTTGTAAATTTGAACTAATCAAAATGTGAAGCTTTTATTAAAATATGTGCTCTATTGCTGGTTTCTTTTAAAATTTGTGCTAATCTCATGTTTATAAACAATGAACATTTAATATAGCATTTTTTACATTGCCAAATGTCATATTTTCGCATTTTTTACATTGCCAAATGTCATATTTTCGCATTTTTTACATTGCCAAATGTCATATTTTCGCATTTTTTACAATGCCAAATGTAATATTTTCGCATTTTTTACATTGCCAAATGTCATATTTTCGCATTTTTAATGGCCAGGGACATTTTTTTACCACCTGGAAAATTCAGGGAAAAATCAGGGATGTTATAGTCGGTACTGCAAGCAGTTCTGATGACTGGTGGACACATTGATAAGCATTCAAGTCTTCATTTCATTTTGTTTATCTGAATTTTGTTTGCTGACCCATCAAGTCATTGAGCGTGAGATGAATGAGAATGTAATCATTGAAGGGAAAATGTGATGAGTCTCACAATCTTTGTGACCTGGCAGTTTTATGCAACCACTTATTTGTCATGATCTCCACCATCCGACAAGATACACGTGACTTGCATGGGCATTGACTACCAGCTGATAACATCTGACCACCAGGGGTATAACTGTTTGTTATTGTTCCTCATTGCATCCAAGGGAGACTGGTCACATCCAATCCAGAATTTTACATTATGGAGTGTTGTGATATCACAGTCTTTGGGTAGTAAGTGGCATTCTCCATAAAATGGAGATTATTGATTTACTATACATTTTTAGACCTACAGCCAGATTTCCTTATCCTTTGATTTACTGATTTTAGGCACTTGTCATATCTACATGTACATGTAGCAATTTTCTGTTTTTTGATTTCAAGTTCTAACTGAAAATGTAAAGTAGCAGTTTGAGTTTGACCTTCAGGTAATAGCATTCTTTGGTAGAATGGTACAGTGTGTCCTATGGCATAATACCATTTGAATGTAATATACCATCTATTGTATGATACCATCTGAATGTAATATACCATCTATTGTATGATACCATCTGAATGTAATATACAATCTATGGCATGATACCATTCGAATGTATTATACCATTTATGATATGATACATCTGAATAAAATATACTGTCATGGTATGATACATCTGAATGTAATATGCCATCTATTGTATTATACCATTTATGATATGATGCATCTGAATAAAATATACTATCATGATATGATACATCTGAATGTAATATACCATTTATGATATGATACATCAGAATAAAAAATGCCATCCATAGTATGATACATCTGAATGTAATATACCATCTATGTCATGATACCATTTGAATGTATTAGACCATTTATGATATGATACCATCCATGGTATGATACATATGAATGTCATATACAATATATGGCATGATACCATCTGAATAAAATATACCATTTGTTTGTTGTATGATGCATTTGAATGTATATACCATCTAAATTTAAGATATTATCCAAAATGTGTTAAAGCACATTGGGAACGTTCAACCATGCTGTGATTAATTTTAGATGGGTGGGTTGTCAACCTTATGCACACTGTCGTGATGTCAGGAAATGTCAAGGAAATGAAAAACATCAGGGAATCTTTGCAAATGTCAGGGAAGTTTAGATGTTATGATTTGAAAAAGTGAAAAGTCCTGTTTCAGGTTTCATAAAATTACTTTGTCTGGTTTTTTGTGAAAATTGTCTCAAATTAGTAATGGAAAACACAGTTGTGTGTTGGATTTCATTACTGCAAAATGTCAGGGAGATTATTGGAAGGATGTAAAAAACATTTTAAAGTAAAAAATATCGTATTTGTTTTTCATACAAATTTCACTACAATCCATTTTTTTTTGGCAGTCATCATCTCATCACTCGAAGGAGGGTGTCTCAAAATTAGCATTTGACAGTTTCTGTCATGTAAAAATCTTGCATCTCTAACCAAAAAAATCTTTGGATGCATCCATTCAATGATGACATAATACTGTCGTGACATCACTTGCCATCCAGTTGTCTTTTCTGCAGACCAGATTAAGACAAGACTGTCTTGAGTACAACATGAATTTTTTCCCTGAACTTTAACCATTTTTTCATTAAATTCAACTTTCTACTCCACTGTCAGCCAATGATATGCCATGTGGTTGTCGTCTATTCCTCCACACTATAAATTGATAAACTGACAGACAGTTTTAAGTTCACTTGCAGTGTGTCATTTGCACCATCCCACGAATTGACTGACAGTATGCATCTGTTGACAAACGTGACATTATCTCTCTGTCAGTGTTTTCTTTTCGCCAAAAAGATGCT
>JAQFYZ010003198.1:0-14129 GCA_034695085.1 Cylindroiulus punctatus | reverse complement strand
TATAAGTCAGGGAAATTTACTTGGGTTGTCAGGGAATGTCAGGGAAATGATTTTGTAAATTTGAGTATGAACCCTGCTCAAACATGCTGCAAATAGTACGTAAACAGTTTAACCAGGCTCAACTTACTCGGGATGAGCACGTGACTTCCAATCACTTCCTGTTTCCTATTTTGGTCGCAAATCTGAAAGATCCCAACCCCAATTATTATGCTCGATAACCTTGAGCACATGTACATGTAGCCCAAAATGACATACCAGTTTGGCAGCCAGGTGGCATCCTAGTGATGGATGCAGTAATGGAAAATAGTTAATTTGAATAGCGCCATGCTCCATGTGCAACTTTTCCCTCCCACTAATAATGCATGGCGTTCAGTCTGGCATTCTCCTGACGTTTCCCAGACGCGGGTGTGTTCGATCGATAAAAATAATTCTGAAAGTTGATTCCGAGAAGCAGGCATCTATCCCTGTTATTTACTCCGGGCGATCAATTGGTTTTTTCTTCCCAATCACGGTCTGGGCCCCGTCGGTGTGGAAACCGCCAGGGGGCGCCCCTGGCGCCTGAAGCAACCCAGTCTGGCAGTCCCTACATGACCAAACCTCTCTAACGACCTTTTTTTTCTTGTCATTTCAGTGAATTCGCCACCGGATGATGCTCTAGGGCGACCCACACCGTCAGCCACAGCAGACCATAGAGGGCGCTCCAAGCACAAGATGGCTGCCTCAATGGAGAGGCTACGGCGCTGGGGCTGGCCGCTCTGCATCCTCGCGCTGGCCGCGCTAGGCGCCGCGGCAGCCGAGGAGGACGTCGTGGACATCAACGACTTCCTCAACACCCTGGGCCCCAAGCAGGCTGGCCACCAGGGGGTGCGCAAGCAGTGGGGCCTGGCCGACACTACCGCCACCCTCGGCAAGCTTTTCCGCTACCATGTCCCGGCAGACGCTTTCCAGGGAGACATTGATCACTACGAGGTAATGCTATGCCCGCTTTGACCGAACACGAGTGTCTTTGCCGTTGCAGGTTCTTTCATTTTCAGATTTTGACCCGCAGAGCCGATGCCGCTGTTTTGCAAGCCGTTGCGGGATGACTACTATTGTCTGTCCAACAAAAGAAGAAACTGGGGGATTCAAATGGACCAATGGAATGCAAGTGCTTGCTTGCAGTTAATCTTGCCTGGCCATCCCCGCCAATCATGCATGTAATCATGCCAGCCATGTTTTTGGCCTGACATGAATGGTGGGTCTTGCTGGAAAAGCTAATCCTTTAGCTGGATCTCTCTAATTGGCTGTTGCCCCGTTCTTCTTTCGTTGCACAGACTACAGCCGAAACTTCGACTTGACTCGCACGCTTTTGAGGTTTGACTATGCAAATCTATAAGTTCATGTCGGACTGCAGATTGCAAGGTTTTTCAGATTCGACCACTTTGGCCCGTGCAAGTGTCGCTGCTTGTCTTTACCGTTGCAGGTTCCTATTTTTTCAGATCAGTGCTTTTGAGGATTGGCTGAACAAATCTGCAGTTTTATGTTAACTTGGCAATGGGCGTTTACGAGCTATGGACAAATTGTTGTTTGGTGGACTCTGTTGAAACTCCCAACGCCACCATTGGTCATTGAGCGGAGCAGGGTTTTCCTCTGCGACCCGCTGGCCCTGCAAGATGGCGTCATGAAAATCTGATTTTTTTTCGATAGGCACTATGTTTGCATGCAGACCTTACTCTTTTAAGTTGGTCGTGCATGCCCACCTACGGCTACAGACTACATTTTCATGTAACTTGGGTCAGTTGCCTGTATTGTGGTAATCTTAGAACTAGCAGCGAAGCTCCACCAACCCCCAAAATATGCCATATCTGGTTTTAGCAAACACGTATATCCCAAAGGTCTATGCTGATTTTTTCTGGCTGAGGATTCTGGGTGTTTTGAAACTTGTCAACGTTTCCATCAGGTAACATTCCATGGCAAGTCATGCAAACCTTCAGTTTTTTTAGTTGATGTTTTGCATCTAGAATCAAGATTCTTGGCAGTTTACCGAAAGAGACTATCGCTTCTAAGCTTATTTAAATTATGGTGTTGTTGAATCCTGTGGACGCCAACATCTTTCAAAGGTTTTTAATCAAAATTTGTCTTCGGCGATGGCCAAAAAACAGCAGAAAGTTGACGTTTTGTTTTCTCGCATTTCGCTTTCGGCTCGCAAGTCTTTCAATGCCCATTTGGCAGAGGATTGCAATTTGCCAGGAAATGTTCCAAAATAATCAATTTTTTCAGCACCCCATTCATCCCTGGAAGACGACCTCCCTTATTCAGTTTGTAGACGTTTAAACTGCGCCGCGTTTGCCAACACTCATGCAGCTTTGCCAGCAGATTTACACCCTGGCAGAGCAGGAATTCTAAGGGAATCTCATCTTTTTCTTTCAGCCTTTTCTTAAGTTCACCAACATTTTCCAGGAAGCCCCAGCCGCATCACCGCTCGTGCAGCTGTCGCCTCGCCCCGACTGAATTATTAATCCGCCTCTGTTTCACTTTTCGTCGATATATTGCAGGGCCCAGCAACGCCGTTTGAAGCGCATCGCAAACAACGGAAAACCTCCTCGTCATCAAATTTGTGCAAATCTGCCGAGGTTAATAACGTTGCTCTCCAGCACTCCTACGGCTTGATGTCATGTTGGCTGCCAGCTGTGCCTGGAGAGAGCACTCCAGGCCTGCTCTGGAATTTTTGTTTGGTTGCTGGTTTGTTTATTGGCTTGATTTGATAACTTCCAGCCCAGTAGAGCCAGAAGGTGGACTGAGATTTGCCTGGATCTGGTTGGGGTACTTTCGGCGTTTTCTGATTGAACTGATATTGTTCGGACCAGTCATTCAGAGATGTGCAAAGTATTCTTCTAGAACTGCTAAACACTGTCGTGTAATAGATTGAATTGAGTTGCAACTTTAGCATGTTCCGTTAATGGTGTCAACTACCGTTGGCACGGGCAAGTCGAATCGAGACAGCTTTCAGCTCGAGTTATATAGGCACGTTGCCAAGAAGTGCCAGCTATGGCGCTGTTTTTAAGAGATGAAATTGAAAAATGGAGGGCTTTGCAAGCGAGAGGATGCGCGGATGGGGGAGAGGAACTTCCCCAAGAGAGGCCATTGACCAAGAAGCCGGGATGCTGCCTGACTGAGAGGATCTTGAAGTTGAACAGGCTGCCTATCTCCGCAACCATGCCGCAGGCACGGGAGCGGATCTGAAATCGGAAGTCCATCATGCGTGACGTGCTCAATCATCTCGGTCGGGCCTCGATGGAGTTTCCGTAATGACATTTTTGCTGGGTTGCCATCTTTGATGGGGCACTGGAGGCTGGAGCAATACGGATTGTGCCGCAACTTCCCGCAAGCGCTTTACCTTTGGTAAGGTGATGAGCTTGGAAAGCAGGATTACGGTAGCACCCAAACTGACAGTGCACCCTCACGAAGAGTAAGCTCGTGCGGTGCATGGCAAAATCACACTTCCCAATGCATTTGAAAGCGGTCCTTTAAAGTCTTTGACCTGGGAAGCTAGTCTAGAATTGGGGTTGGGTGCAACATCTTGACACCTCCTTTTCTGGTAAAACTGCTGTTACCTTATTGACCTATTGCCTACGACAAAAAATATCCAATCAGGAAGTGTTTGGTTAATTTTGTCAAATTTAATAATTCTGACTCGTCTGTTCAATGTGGAGCTGCTAGAGTATTATAATATAAGAAAAACTGTTAAAAGTCTGATTCATAAAACTTGGGCAAATTAACAAGAAATTGGGAGAAAATAATTGGTGTTCCTGTATTGATACTCTTAAAACAGTTTCACTTGAATTTATAATTAGATTGCAGCATTTTGGCTGGGACTTTATGGTTAGTGGATGTTGGGTAATAAAGGCAAAAGTGAAGCTAGGGAATCTGGGCGCCATCTTTGTCCCCTGCAACGCCTATTTCGGTAAAGAGTGCAATTATCTGGCGTCCGTAATCCCAGTGATTCCGAGAGTGTGTGTGCGGGTGTTGTATCACAAAGATTCTCATTGAAACTCGGCGTAAGCATAATGGAGCTGGAAGTATGAGGAACTAACCCACATTCAGGGAATGTAAACAAAGGTTTAAAATAGTGTTTGGCATGCGAGAATATTGCTTACAATTATAACAGGATGTCTCTTTAAGCAGGATTTTTGAACCCATCTGACCAACTAAATATAAACTTTTTTTCCATCAGGGATATGCCGAGCAATCCATGGGAGATCTTCAAGACACTACATTTTTTGTACTCACCTCTTGTTTTTCTTCCACCAGGTCAAAGAAGCGACCAGCGATGGCTTCCCGAAGTGGTTTTACTTCAACAACGCCACAGCCACCCTGGAGGGGGTTCCGACAGCCAAGGATGTCGGTCAGTTTTATGTCACCGTCGTCGCGGTCGGTCCCCCGTTACCAAACGGTAAGTTACTGACCATGTCTTGCTCTTGACTGGGTATGCATGGTCCATTACCAGGACTTAGTTTGTTAGAGCTGATCTTTTTATACTCGCAACAAAGGATCATTTGGATTCGTTTTTATTGTTACAAAGTCGTGTTTTCCACATCCTGCCTCTTCTTCACATCCAGTTTTAGCGGGACATTTATGTTTCCGAGTAGCGTTATTTATAGCGGGAGCAGCGAATTTTTGACTCTGGTAGAACAGCATGTTTGTTTTTATGGAAATGGAATAAATTACCCTCGGATAGCCCTCCTGGGATGCTCCCTGTAGTTTGCCACCACGCCCTGAAAATTGCTCCATTCTCTTTCTGCTCATTTTCTTAACTAATTGTTTGCATTTGAAATTTAGGCGAGCCTAATTCTGCCCAGGACGTGTTTTCCATCGACGTGCTGCCCACCAGCCACGAGTCGAAGAAAGTCCTCTTGCTCAAAGACGCTAACGGTTCATCGGCTCCTCCCCGCTGTGACCCCAACGAAGAGGTCACCACCTTGAGCATCACCTTGGATGGCAATCTGAACAGTATGGACGCAGTCGCCAGGGTCCAGCTGGCCAACCGCATGCTGAAGCACATGAAGCTTTCGGAAGTAAGGGCATGCAACTCAATTAGGCTGGTTAGTTGAGATGGTTCCTAAGTGTGCATTTTTATCGCCATTAGGAGCAATTGAGGTTGGTGCCGATGGAAGGCTCTCTCGATGGCAATACAATCATGGCGGGCCCAGGAAATGCCCGGGAAAAGCACACTCCTGGTCTGCGGTTGCAATGGCAGGTAAGCCTGAGAAATGGTCACTAGC
Organism: Cylindroiulus punctatus; assembly: GCA_034695085.1. NCBI lineage: Eukaryota > Metazoa > Arthropoda > Diplopoda > Julida > Julidae > Cylindroiulus > Cylindroiulus punctatus. The sequence goes on along the minus strand of JAQFYZ010003198.1, from coordinate 8,868 downwards.
TAAAATTTACAGATATCTATGAATGGCAGTGCCCTATGTGTGAAGGCGATGAATACTTTTTTCCATGCGAAGGGGAGGGGGAGTAAGTGATTACGTACTATGTCATGGTCGAGCTGTTATTCTCATTTGGTCAAGTCAAAAAATAGTTACAGAATTTACGTATGCTCCCAAAATTCTCGAAGCTGTTTTTGGAACATTCAAATAATATGGCAACTCATTTACGTGATTTTTACACCCTCCCCACATGTCCATCAGTCGTCATTTTCACACCCCTCCCCCTAGCGATGACATACCCATCAACAAAAACAAATTTCCTCCTTAAAACTTTGTTTTTATCAAAATATGAGCATAAAAATGATGAATTTCATTCACACAAACGATAATTTTCAACGGAAAAACGCCATAGGCAAAGAGGTTTTTTTTTCAAAACTAGACGGCAAATGATGTTAATAAAATGTTATATAAAACAGCAATGATGACATCATTGCTCGTCTCCCTCAAGATGATAACATAATACTCGAACTCCCTTTTACCTTAAAATGGCATTCAATGTTCCCTGTTGTAGATCGTTCCCTGTGCACGACAGTGTTCGCCGAAAAACGACGAGCTGAAATGCTTCTTAATGAAGGGTGATTTAAAACTTGGCAATTTTCTGGGTTGTAAAACCTAAGTGGGTGGTGGTTTACTGAATATTTTCTCCAACACGGAGCCAATTAAGCTAAAAACCATAATTTTTTTTTCTGTATTATAGGTTGGTTGCGGCCACCGCGGAAGCGAGGTGTACGAGCCGCTGGTCGATTCCTTGGAGAAGTCCTCCCGCGACGGCGCCCTGGCGGACGTTCTCCAGTTGCCGGTCATCGGCTGGCACCTGACCAACCTGAAGCCGGGCGCGTCCCGGCAGAAGCGGCAGCCGTATTACGGCGGTAACGCCACGCCGGTCCCAGTGCCGATGCCCACGCGCCTGCCCACGGCCACCAAGACGGTAACCGACTATCCGGTGTGGGAGCCCGAAGAGACTGAGCGGCAGAATGGCGACGACGAGGGCCCGGTGCCGGACAGCCGCATCATCCCCACCATGGCCTCGCCAACCTTCTCCTACGTCACGCCGACTACCCACCACCACCGGCACCACCACGGCGAGGGCTCCCAGCGCGGCCGCCACCACGAGACGTTCCACGAGGACCAGATGCTCACCGCCTCGCCAACCTTCCACCACTTCCGGGGCACGCCCGTGCTGAGCACCCCCGTGCCCACGCCGGCCCTGCCGCCCATCCACCCCACGCGGCCCGTGTACACCGAGGAGACTTCGGAACCGGCGGTGCTGTCTACCACTGTGGTAACCCCTCCGTCGGAGACGTCGGTGCCCTACACCACCTCCGAGATCGCCCCCACCCGGGTGGAGCCGCCGACCGTCACCAGCACCACCGCCACCAGCCAGCCCAAGCCGGAGAACTTCAAGCCGGTGGTCCAGAACCGGCTGCCGCGGGTCATGTTCACGGCCGGCAAGGTGTCCCGCTTCCTCATCCCCGAGAACACGTTCATGGACTTCGAGGACGGCAACACGCGGGCGCTCAAGCTGCTGCTGACCAACGAGGACGGCACGGCGTTGCCCAGCACGTCGTGGATCCAGTTCAATGCCGACCGACAGGAGATCTACGGCGTGCCGCTGGAGGCCAACATCGGCAAGTGGGTGCTGGTCCTGGAGGCCATGGACTCCGAGGGCGCCAGCACCAAGCACCCCCCCTTCGAGGTGGTCGTGCGGCAGCACTCGGGCTCGCGGGCCGTGCACCACGAGTTCTCCATGCACCTCAAGTACGACAAGTGGCGCTTCGCCGCCAACGTGGACTGGCAGCTGAAGCTGGCCGAGAAGCTGGCCGCCTTCTTCGGCGACGCCGACGAGCAGAGCATCGTGGTGCGCTCGGTGGCCACGGAGCCCACGGTGGTGTTCACCTGGACCAACGAGAGCCTGCCGCAGCACCCCTGCCCGCAGGAGCGCATCTACGAGCTGCTGGGCCAGATGACCTTCAAGGCCTCGGGTGAGTACGAGGGCGCGCCCACCAAGCACCTGCGCAAGTCGCTGCAGCCCGAGTTCCGGGCCACCAAGGTGGCCGTGGCCATGCTGGGCCACTGCAAGCAGAAGGCGCCGCCGACGTCCACCACCTTCACCAACGTGAAGCCGCGCATCGCCAACCACGTGGACCGCATCAACGCCACGCAGGGCCACATGCTGCACTTCGTGGTGCCCGAGGACACGTTCTACGACGAGGAGGACGGCGAGGTGCGCAACCTCAAGCTGCGCTTCCTCACCATCGACGGCGTGGAGGTGCCGCGCACCTCCTGGATCCAGTTCAACAACGTGACCCAGGAGTTCATCGGCCTGCCCATGGCCGAGGACGTGGGCGAGGTGCAGTACCAGCTGGTGGCCATCGACCGCTACGGGCTCAGCGTGTCCGACGCGCTCATCATCACCGTCAAGCGGCTGGCGCCCGCCCGGCCCCCCAGCGTCGAGTTCAGCCTGCACATCGACGCCGACTTCGCCGCCTTCAACGCCGAGGTCAAGAACAAGATCATGGTGCTGGACAAGCTGGCCCACCTGTACGGCGACCCCGACCCCCGGCACATCACCGTGCACAGCATCACGCGCGGCTCGGTCATCTTCACCTGGAGCAACAACACGCTGCCCGCCGAGCCCGCCTGCCAGATGGCCCTCATCGACCCGGTCATGCGCAAGCTGTTCCACCGCAACGGCACCATCCGCCAGGGCCTGGTGGCCACCTTCCGGCCCGAGTTCGAGGTGACGGCCGCCTACGTGATCCCCTCCGGCGAGTGCCTGGGCAACATCACGCCCACCAAGATCCACGTGCGGCCCTCGACCGCCACGCCCGAGACGGACCACGCCTACGCCGAGGACGACATCTACATCACCACGGTGGTGCCGGCCGTGGTCATCGCCGCCATGCTGGTGGTGGCCGCCGTCATCGCCTGCGTGCTCTACCGCAAGAAGCGCAAGGGCAAGATGACCATGGAGGACAACGGCACCTTCGTCAACAAGGGCATCCCCATCATCTTCGCCGACGAGCTGGAGGACAAGCCGGACCCGGCCAAGTCGCCCGTCATCATGAAGGAGGAGAAGCCGCCGCTGCCACCGCCCGAGTACCCCCGCTCGTCCGGCAGCGCCAGCCCCGCAACACCCCAGGCCGAGCAGCGCAAGCGCGAGCACGAACTGCGCGACCACGACGACTTCGGCCTGGAGCAGGTGGAGAACTCACCGCCCTACCAGCCACCCCCACCCTTCACCTCCAACCGGGACAGTCGCCTTAACCGCCCCAAGCACACGCCCACCTACCGCCTGCCACCGCCCTATGTGCCACCCTAAGACCGCGCCGCAGGCCCGTGGGTCCGTTTCTGCGACACGCCGTGAAGCACCACTGCGGACATTTTGTTCGGCATGGCGAGCCTCCCCCTGAAACGATCAGCGACTTCCGTTAACCAGTTTTCTCCCCGAACCCTTTGTGCTGACCCGGGGCCCAGCCTTCGTGCTCTGAAGCGTTTGTCGCCCGGCTTTTCCTACGAAACCTCCGCTCTTTGTTTGGCCTGACCCTGCGCCGATCTGCTCGGTCCTAGTCGGCTGGGTGCACCGGCAAGGGAAGCTGAACGCCGGAAAATCTGCACCTTCGAATTTTGAAACACGCTCGTCAAAGACCGAAAGCACCGGCCGCTGTTGGTTTTTTGCTAGGTGCGGTGAAAGCTCGCGTCCTAGTATTTCACACATGGTGAGAATGCCATTTTGTAAGTAGATAATGTGCAAGCTGGAAAGCAAGACCTGCAAAATGTAAATTCTGCAGGTCTTTTCGGTCTTTCACGGTTGTTTCAACATTTTGGTATTACGAGTAACATAAATTTAACATTCGTGAACTTAGTTCAGCTTCCCCTGGAGTACCGAAAACAGCCTTCACGGCTCATTTTGTTTTCGACCAGGCCAGGGTCATGGCTCTGCCCCACCCAAATTTTCGTTCTCTTTGTCATGCTCACATCCGTATTTTTGCAGCATTTAAGCATTTGCAGCATTTCAGTGGACAAGATGTCCCAAATCGCCTTTTTCCTACCAATTTTTTTTCTACCAAGAGAGTTCCGGGAACCAGTGGCGGTGTGCGGCGTAAAACGGGGGAGTAAAGAAACGGACAACCGGCGAGCGGCCCTTACCAGCCCGAGACGGAACAGTGCCGAGAGTGGCCCCTTTCATATCTTCGTGTCTTCGTCACCAGGTGGCGCCTTCACGTGGTGGTGTGCCGCGAAAGACGCTGAGACTCGGAACGGCACAGACCTCACTAAGTTCGGGCTAACATGTGTGTTGCGCAGGCTGCTTGCCAGCCCATCTACCAGACGCTCGGGTGCTGGACACGGCTCAGAGGTTTGCGATGACCAGAGTTTTTTTGCAGTGTGAGCAGCTTTAATCTTCTTCAACGACTGTGCTCGACCGATGAGATTAGTCCCTGTAGGTTTGCGGCAAAGCCAGGAGGCGCTGCCAGAAAATGTTCCTTGAAAAGCCTGACCGAATACCGGACAGAGAAGCAAATGCCGCTAAGTGCGGCATTATTTTTTTCATACTAAAATCATGTTAAAATTCAACGGTAAACCGGCTGCTTTTTGAAGGAATGTTTTTGGTGGACTGCTTTGTGTCTCAGTGTGAACGCTTTTGTGTTTTCCATGGATTGACTTATGTGTCCACAGATGGCGCTGTTTGTTTCCATTAGCCGATGGACTTGAGCGCCATCTGTGAACTGTGTAAAATACAACGGCGTTCCATACAATGCCCCCTGGATTCACCAAAAAGCCAGCATAAGGATCAGTGTTTTTTTCTGAGGATAAAAGTTAGACAGGGTGAAGAATCGAGAATCTCGTTGTTTCATTGCATTTTCGCAGTTTATTTGTACCCTCTTTTGTACCCGTGTTTACTTTTCGCAATCCTCGTGGACGTGCTTAGTACTCTAGCATTCGTGAGTTAGTGTATCAATGTTGTAAATTAACTGATGCGAAAGGCATTTCATTTTCCGTTGCGTTTTCTCGTTATTTTTGTAACTCCTTTCGCCCGGCTTGGCATGGACGAGCCGGGCACGATGTGCGAAGTAATGTTTTTTTTTGTTTTTTTAACGATGAATTAGGATATCATGTGCGAGGTGCCTCAAGATGGCCACTAGCTGACAACTGCCAGTTTGAGGCGTTTTATATTAATATTTTAGCATTGATATTTGTTTACCGTAAACTGTGTCTGGTAGACGAAGTAAAACAAGTGTTTAACTGTAAGTCTGCAGTTTCCGAACCAGTATCCGAGACGTTCGTTGTGGTGATTTCTTTTTCGGCTTTGCGCTTGCGACTTTTTCCCGCATGAATCCGATCAGCAGTCTGGTTAGCATCTCATCGAAGATTCTGAGAGATTTGGAATCTCGCATTTGGAAGCTGTGGTTGCGCGATGTCCCATGTATTGATGCGAGAGTACTCCAAATCAGTTTGATTTTGACATTTATTTGGAAAGAATTTTCTGGCCTTTTTCAAACTGTGAACAATCTCAATGATACCTTTCTGATTTCAGAATCAATTTGGGTTTTTATTCCAAGGTGTCTGGACAAGTCAGGGAAATTTGATTCGAGATACAAATTCAGCCAGGCACCCTGTAACTCATGGGTGAACATTTTTACAAAATTGTGTTGAAGTCAAAGGGCAATGTGAAAATCTGCGATTTATCCCATTGCCTATTGTATATATTTATTGCAAGCTGTCACTGTTTCTCAAGAGGTTACTCAAAAGTCAAAGTTTATGAGAAACCGACAAATAATAAGATGAGTGAGTTTCATTTTGAAAAGTTACTTGATGGGACTTTTTAACTAGGCAGGGATCGAGAACACTCGAGCACTTACTAGTAAACGCTGTGAAGGGTGAGATTTCTTTTCGTAAACTTTTTGCTGTCAACAGCTATGAAATGATGGCAAACACTTATCTGGTGTGCCAATTTTTTCGTGGGGGTTTGATTGCAATTACAGTAATGGACAGCAAGTAGTAAAAATATGATTGGGTTTATTTGGGTTAGCCTAGTTAGGCACCATTTCAAGAGATTCATGGTGTACCAGCATGATTTTTGATTGTCCCGCCATATGTCTGAGCCAAGACAATAATTATGAGCGACCCTTTGCACAGTTGGACCAAATACGCTTTTGCCAAGGAAAATCAAAATGGAATCAGAGGGCGTGTTGTCTGTGTCTTCAAAGATTTACGAAATGGATTGGAGCAGCGTAGAAAAGCTTGGAATTGAGGTAAATATTGGTTTAATTTTGCGTAACAACGACTTCTACATATAGGCCATGTTAATTAACGCTAATTGATAGGGGGAAAACGAGTTTTTCGTATGTTGCTATTGCAAAAGCGTGTTTATTTGGTCTGAATTTCTAGGTTTTTGGGCAGTTAGTGGATGCTGCGTTTTGCTTTCTCACTGAAACAAATAAAGTAAGTTGTTTGCGCTTCAAATGATATTGAGGAGCGTTTAATTATTTATCCAAGCTATTTTCGATCCAAAAGACCGTGGTGTAACTAGTTTGCTATTGAATTTTGACAGGGTGATTTGCTATCGACGAAAACCGAAGAGATTGCCAAAGAGGCAGATCTTGATACAGATTCTGCAAAACAAATGCTGAAATCCCTGATCTGTGTTGCCACTGGTGAGGAAACTAACTCGAGTTTTTTATTAGTAATCATTTGGACCCTTATTTGAAAGGGAGCGTTCACAAGGATAGCCATTATGGGATTGGTGTTCAGTTTTTGACAAATGTGCTTCTATTGGTGTTTCTTATGGCATGCCATCAGACTATGCAAGGATAAAACCAAGCTTCAACATGTTAAATTGAAGTAATGATGAAGGCGCCCATCCAAATGGAGTGGTGATTGTCGAATAAATTGGGTTCATGGATAACGCCCTCCTTCCACACAGCATACCTTTGCTTAATGCAAGGTTCTGAGTTCAATTGTTTATGCTCACAATTTAATTACATTTTTTTAGGTGGAATCAAACAGAATCAAACAGCAGCCCAATTTCAAGCAGACTTGAAAAAATCAGGTGCATATTATATTTTTCGTTAGGGCTGCATTGAAATAAATAATAGGCCAGCAAAAGTCAACATATTGAACATTTTTGTAGGTCTTTCTGATGAAAAGATTGCTTTATTTGCTAGAAAGGTATGCATTCTTTTGTCTTTTATATGCTGATCACGGAGTTCCGAAGAAATCTCCAAATTCGATTTTCTAATTGACAAATTCTAGTGGGAATCTCATCATTCAGCTATAAGCAAGCTCTTTTCACAGACCCTGACTGTCAACAGACTGGTGGATATGGAATGGAAATTTGGCGGTCAGTGTTGATATAGCGAAAACTATCCGTGGCTTGTAATTAATGTGATTGATAATTGAAATTTCCTTCGATTTAGTTACTGCTGCAAGTAGTGAGAGCAACCGAATAGGCCACACGTTCTTGCAATTGAAGTTAGTTGTGAACAATTGCGATAGACTAGAAAATGTCTACATGGGTGAGATTTTTGTGTTTCAGGTACTGCAAAAATAGCAGTTGTTTGAATGGTGGTGTTTGAATGTATTTTATTTAATCCCACAGAACTAACGCTACCTCAATTCTACGCTTTTTTGCATGAGATGGAACGTGCCAAAGCGAGCATGGAGTACTTTCGGTAACAGGTAAATTCACCTTATGGCTCATTATATTAATGAGGCTAATATACCTAATCTACATGTTTCATCATTATTATTTGTTATTAAATAGTCTGTGAATTTATGTAAATCGAGTGTTAGCTACCAGTTTATTTATGATCGAGCAAAGCATGCTGCAGTTAATACGAAATTGCACGTATTCTCAGCTAACCGGATTATTTGCGGCTTGGCATTTTGCTCAACTATCATGCTTCATCAAGTGCTACATTGTTGAGCAGTAAGCAATCTAAACATTGTAAGGAATACCTGAACTCGGTGAAACACCGTGCAAGATATAAAATTATTGACTGAGAATCCGTATAATTTCGTTTTGATTACAATTTATTTTTTTCTTTCATTATGATAAATTTCAATACTAAAGTAGCTTATATAAAAATGCTACAGGTGAAATTTCGTGCCAAACTAGGTAAAAACTTACAGTGGCTCAACGTGAAAATGATACACCCATTAAAACTGCTGTGATCATAGTCAATAATCGCAAATTACTGAGAAACTATAAGGTGAAGCTGTATAATATTGTAGTATGTATTTAATTACATACCAGGGAACAAATAAGCACCATCATTTCATAAAATTGATGAAAAGAAGAAAAAATATTAAAGGAAATCTATGTCAAAGTTAAAATGATACAGCAAAAACACATCAAAGTGAAAATGATACTGTCAACCAAAATCGACTAAAATCTATATCAGTCTTTGAATCGGTATTTGTTTCGCAAACCATCCTGTCTGCTGATGTCAAGTAGGTGACTTATGTAAGATTTCAAAAAGTTTCTTATATTTTTTTATGTCATAAGGGCTAATCTTGTCCCATGTATTCTGACTTGACATTTTGGTTCAAAAAGTGATGTTTTCGTATTTATATCTCCAGTTTCGCCTAACGTTTTTCTATCTCACTTAGACCTGATAACAAAGTGTTGTTTTGATGACTTTAGAACTATTGGAACAAGCACCATTTCTTGGCAATGTCAGCTGTACGTTTCAGGTCATCTGTATCATAAAGCACAAACTCATCACTTAACATTTGATTTTCATACTCCACCCTTGAAATTCTGACCTAATAAATTGAGGCATATGTGTATGTTCATATTGCATTCGATGA
>JAQFYZ010003197.1:0-14132 GCA_034695085.1 Cylindroiulus punctatus | reverse complement strand
GAAAAGTGCGCCTATAGTTAGCATGGAGATAGGGATATTTCGTCTGCTACGCATAGAACTATGCATCCCCCTTAAGTAAACTTGAAGTTAAGTCTAGGTAGGAATTTAGAGATGAAAATACATGTATATCTGAAGGTCTTCATGTGAAACGTAGTGACTGTCTAATGAAACCACATTAATTTCATGCAAATCTAATATCCATTACTTGGATCCTGTTTTTTTAAATAAATTTCCCCATACAGTGCATGTACATGTAAATGCATGTGCACGTAACAATTTCAGTGACACCCGGTAGATATCGATTCCCGGTACGTTATACAACTGTGAAACACCAGCTGCTGGAAATTGACGCATTTAAATGCCTTACCTCTCCTAAAAATAAGTCGAAATCCTTGTGCGTGTAGCATTGAGAGCCGCTCATGTCTCCAGGAAACTCGTCTTGGTCACATCCGGTTCCTTTTCCGAGTTATGGATGGCGAATTTCGTTGATTTTCGGCAAACGTATGGTTAGAAACCGACGCTGTTGACGTGGATGGAGACTCCAGCAAAACGAAATCCTGGAAGGGAAAATCGAGCATTATTGATTGGGTGATTCTGTCAAACAGACATGTGTATCTCAAAATGGCGGCAGATTAGGGTTCGGTGATAGAAACTTCCCCAGCAGAAAATTGATTCAAAAAAGTTCCACATTTTATAGCTGAAAGTACCATCTTATGAAACACTTCACTGCAAAAATATGGCACTTTCTGCTACCAGGGTGCAATTGCAATGCAATCATGAAATCACATGAATTTCACGTGTAATTTTTGTGCTTAACATGTTTCGCCTAAAATGCAACTTAAAGTGCACTGGAATTTTCAAAAAAATTCGGCAGCATCTTCGAAAATAATGCAGTTTTTTTCTTGAAGGATATTGTAATACGTACATTGTATATTCGAATATTCTGCAGTTCCCAGCAAAAAATTAATTCAAAAAAGTACCTTTAAATTGCAATTATTTTGCCCTTTAATGACACTTTAAGGCAGAATGTACCATTTTTTTGTATTATAGACAAGGATTTTTAACTCTTCATAGGGTGCACACTTAAGATAGTGATGCATATAACACTTTTGAGTTGTATTATGACCATTTTGGGTAATTGACAGTTTGATTCAACGCCACTATTCCCGGTGTTGTGTAAAACATGTAAACACAAAAATGACATGTGAAATTCATATGATTTCATGATTGCATTGTAATTGCACTGCAGTGAAGTGTTTCATAAAATGGCCCTTTCTGTAGTAAAAGTTTCATCACAATGCCTTAAAAGTATTCCAGGATGGTACTTCTTTGTCATTAATGGCAAAATAACGATGCTTCTAAATTAATTTTCTGCTGTTTACATCTACTTCGGAGCCTGATCAAAAATAAATAAATGAAATAAATAAAAATAAAAATAAATGAATATCCACACATTGAACCAAAAAATTATTGGTTTTAGAGAGCAATTCTCTAAGAAAATATAATAATATTCCGATACAACTCACGATAAAAACAAGTTACAACTTTGAACTTTCCATAGAAAAACTCAACATTCTAGAAACAATGATAAATACTAATGTAGAAAACGCTGTCGGCGAAATTAGGGTTTTCGCTCATTTCCATAAATAAGTTTTACAATATTCACAAAACAGGTCATGACAATCTGAAAACTGTGTTAGTGCAAGAAAGATGCACGCTTATCTGAAATCGATTGCATTGTGACTGCATCAGGAAGGGAAGTAAAAATTGGCACACGAGCTGGCATCAAAAAAGCTGTTAAATTTTCATAAATGTCATTCAAAACAATTATTGCATGAATATAAACATTTCCTGATGTTTCCTTATTAGTGCAATATATGATACATTGCAAAAGTTGCATTACTTGTGACCATTTATGACCTATGACACCAATTATTTTCAGCGAAATAAGAATTTTGCTGTTTACATAAATAGATCTGAAATTTATTCTAATTTGTTATGAACTTATTGGAAAGTTACACTGCTGGGCTTATTCCAAGTGAGTAAGAAATAGTATATATTGGCACACGAATTCTTATCTGACTGCTTCAACTTAGCATTGACAACAACGTTACATCACGTATGACTTGGTTTAAGAAAGGACGATCAATAGAACTTAGTTTATTAAGATTTTCTGCAGGAAAATGTATTCACTTAGGTTATGAGGTTTATTGATACCGTTATTAACATTTTCACGTTTACTAACTTTCTGTAATTTTTGGCATGTTATTCACATTTTAACATTGAACATATGGTTGTACATTTCACCATGTCTTTTAAATGAATTTTAATATCGTTACATAAAATTTAAATTATATATTATTTTATAAATTTAGACGGAATTTAGTTTAATCACCTTCTGCTGTAGAACACCATGAAAGCCATTCAGATGTTAGCCGTTTTGGTCATGACCACCATGCTGCTAACAACAACCTGCGCAAAATCATTGCAAAATATAGACCAACAGAAACGTCCATCCCGTTTACTACTTCCCATGATTGGTTGCGATGCATGCATTGCAGATAAAGGGCGCTTTTCATGCTGTTTGATCAACGTCATCTGTTGCAGTAAGTATACAGGTTACCACATTTTCATTGGGTAACAAGCAATGAGAAAGACATTTCGTTGACATAGTTCCTATATAGCATACATGATATATTAAAATTGGTAATACATGATTTTTATGCAATCAATCACACACCTTATTCTTTATGTTAGGCTTTAAACTAAACCCTGATGGCCCAGCTGGTACTGGACGCTGATGAACCAATAGGAAGTTGAACACCAACTGGCAGTAGCACCTGTACAGCAAATTATGCTTCCTTTCCACTTCTGATTTTTCTCTAATTTTTAAAATAATTTTTCCTTAATTTTCACTTATGGCAAAAAAAAACTAAAGAAAATTACGAGTAGAGCTCTGCTGCAAGTTATACCAATCATTTCGCAACATTAAAAAAATTAAGAAAATTAGGGCGGAGCTACAGTCGGTGTTGCCAGATACCGCATGAATTTACTGGGGATTTTCCGGTAGCGCTTTTGCCAATAAACATCCTTTCCTGCACTTTCTTCCCTTTTGGTGGCGCTGGTCATACTTAAGAAAATTAAGAGATTGGCAATTGATTAGGGTCGGAAAATTAGGAAAGCCAACTTAAGACCAAAAGTAAGCAAAGAAAGCATTATACACATCTCATTTGGAGTATTTCTTGACTCTTTAGAAAGCTATTCAAAATAAGCTAACATCCTATACATGTATAATAACATAGTAATGCATGCTAAGCAATCGGAAAACATCCCTGACATGCTTACATCATTCATTTCTAAGTTCAATCCATCCAGTTGGTCAAAATACCATCCTGTGGCATCGTTGTCAAGGAAACTTGCATAAACATTTATGAGATTTTGCTATACGATATAAGATTGCCATATGATTTTATATGTATGCTCATGCATATGTACTTGTTTTCCCCTTGCAGCTTGTCGTTTATGGGCATAGATGGAGAACTTTTTTTATAAATATTATTTCCCCCTTTTCAATACATTAGCTTCTTGCTTAGTAAAACCAAACAATTTCTTTAACAATAAAAGTTAACAGAACCACAAGTATTGATTGTTTACTTTTCGAACGAATTGTTATTTTCCTCATTCAGTTGATTATGTTTATAAACTTCACAACGTTAAACGTTTCGACCTATTATGGTCTTCACCGGGTGTTTTTTACTTAGAGGGGGAACAAAGGTATAGAGAAACGTGAACCATCATCATCAAGTAAAACAATATTTGTAACATTGCAGTTATAGTTCGATTACCTATCATGCAGCTTTATTATTGACTGTCTGAGGCTTCAAAAAGTTCCTGGATACACCATATATGTTTTATTTTAGATCATATTGTTTCCTTTCAGTCATGTACATGTACGTATTCATGCAATCCTTCTTATACACCATTTCCAAGCCCTAATAATGAACACTGCATTGAATATGTTGTTCCTGTTATAACATTTGGTGATAAACTCTCAATCACATATCAATCATGTTGTCATTGCACCATTAAGAAGATTTATTGCACTTCTGCAATATACACCATTTCCTGTTTTTTGATTGTGCACCAATACATATAAATAAGTATTTAGTGGTAAAATGGGTTTTTTACACTATGTTCAAAAAATCCCCAGATCTAAAGCAACATTGACGTGTCTAGTAAGTACCATTTTGCATTTATTTAGCTTTCCATCTTCCCTTAAAAATCACTCAATACCATGCAGAATTTTGTCTCAAGCAATATTGACATGTTACAGAAATCTAACTATGAAGTTGTATAATTGGTCCTTTTTGATGCTGATGTCAGTGATGTTACTGACTACCGTTTATGGAAGTAATTATGGGGGTAGTTCCCAAGAAGATAGCCATTTGCGTCTATTTTTTCCATTATTTGCATGCGATAGATGCTTTGCAATGAATGGACTTTTTCTTTGCTGTTTGTCCAACTACATCTGCTGCAGTAAGTATCCACATTTATGCTCACTATATCATTTCGAGAACGCATGATTTTTGACCTGCCCAAAAATAAGCCTATACAGTAGAACCTGTCTAAACTTATACTCTAGAGACAGGGCGTTACGTACAGTTTAGACAGGTTATTGGTTTAGGGACCGGCCAATGATGTTAGCTTATAGAGGTTATCAGTTAAGAGAGGTTCTACTGTATATAGTAAATTATCAGCCAGATGGACAAACCACAGAAACTGTATTTTGGTCGTTTTTGTGTCGACCATCATTCCATAACTGTCATCGTTTTTGTGCATGAAACAACTTATAAATGTAGATTGATGCACATGAATAAATATGCAGCAGGCACAAAACGAATGGAAACAGCATGATAATTGCTGTTTTTAGGCTGATTAGGGGCACATGCTTGAAAGTAATCTGTTACAATGCTTACATTACATAGCAGCAAAATAAAATAAGGATTTCAAAAAGCAGATAATTAACTTTTTTCCACAATTGATACATAAACTATGCATTGTAAGCATTATGTATCGCTTACAAAAACTTTCAAACTACAAGCTTGAAGAGCATGCATATTTCAATTCGTATAAAACATGCATAACATTCGTATTTTAGCATCATCAAAGCAAAACTACCTTTCATAAAACGTTTTTCAAACATTGCGAAATTGATGTATCAACCAATACCAGCAGTAGACTGCGTTAATCGATTGTCAGATTATCGATTAGTTGTAACGGTTATTATCCAATCCCCCAACCCTATCCAAGGGTTATATAGCCTAAAGTAAATTTCATATTTTTCATAGGTTGGCGAAGCACGACAGCTTCTGGTCGTTGATGATTATGATGATGGATGTTGGATGATGGATTATTCGTTTTTTCTTACAATTTACACAATTAGTTACTGTAATTTACTGTGATGTCAAGCCTGAAATTGTTTGCATGTATCTTTCAAATATTTAATGACTTTGTACTTTCCAGTTTGGAATAAAGTTGTAAAGACTAGTGTTATCAAGAAGTGCAAAGATATTGTTGTCATGGCTTATAAACCTGTAATTACAGGTCTTCGTCAGTCTGCAACATGTAAATTTAATTTGTAAACTATGTTGAGCTAGAGTTTTGGGTGGAACGGTTTGATGAACCGACCTCTGAGGGCATTGTTAAAAAAAACATTTGTGGCATCAAAACAATCGATTTTGTGGTCATAACAGCAGGTGCAGATCATGCAGTGTGTATCTATGGAAATTATACATGTATAAAATCAATACGCACTTGTTGACTGTATCAGTTAGGGTTTCCCTAGCAACTACCCACCTGGAAAACAACACATATGCCATCAGCAGTACATATTATACTTGAACGCACAGCGATAACTATATGACGGACGTCACTAATATGATGCAACATGAAGATCACGTGTAAGTGTGGATAATTTTTTGCATTTCATTCATGAAGCTATTTACTTTGTTTTCATAAAGCATACGAATTGAATTCACACATTATATCAGAATAATTAGAGCATGCACATGTACTTAACTAAAATCACCTAAACATTGCACATGAAATTGAAGGGCGCTGTTCTTTGTATCCTTGGTAACAAGGATACGAATGCTTGTTATAAAATCCACTTGGTCAAAATTCACTAATGCTTCCTGTCCACTCGTAATTTTTTGGTCTTAAGTACGCTTTCCTAATTTTATGACCCCACCCACATGCCAATCTCTTTTTTTCCTGCACTTTCTTCCCCCCTTGGTGGCGCTAATCATACCTAACAAAATTATGTCTATTGGCAAAAGCGCCACACTGGAAAATCCCCAGTAAATTTATGCAGTATCTGACATAACTGGATGTAGCTCCGCCCTAATTTTCTTAATTTTTTTAATGCTGCGTTATGATTGATCTAAAGTAGAACACAGCTGTATTCATAATTTTGTTCTAATTTTATATAATTTTTTTGCCATAAGAGAAAATGAAAAAGATGAACTCCAAAATTAGACAAAAATTACAAGTGGACAGTTAGCATAAGAAATGGTCATTTCTGACTTATTTTGTTACAACAAAATATCTTACTGAAGTTAAATGGTCTAGTCAATGACTAACATTTCTGGTCAAATTTGACACGTGCATGATGTTGGCCATATTGATGTACACTCTTGTTGTTTAACCAATACTGATGGGCAAATCTTATGTCTATTTTCAATAACAACACTGGTCAAATTGAACTTACAATTGGAGAAATTGGAGATTACAACGAACCAATCTGATTAATCCGAATTGGAATTGTGAATTGGAACAATGCCCTGAAAAGTTTCTAGCATTTTTGAATAACTAAACTGTGATACTTTAGACTGCAAGTAATTGCCTAGATAATTATGCTCCTATAGTTATTGGTGACATTTTATACACATTTTACACTCGGCCTACATTGCTGCAGATATTCCAGCAATAATATACAAATATTCCTGTCAGCCATTGCAACTGTATTTTGCCGACAGGAAATGTGTGTGGTGAACTTTTTATTTCATTTGGATAGGGGTATGTTTTAATTTCAAACATGACCAATACCTGTAGTTATATTCAAAGGTTGTATTTCACACTTGTGTACTTACTAAAGTTGTTTGGTCAAATTTCAACATTTTAAACCTGTATCCTTATTTAACATTTTCCCATGCACATCAGCAATTTTAATAAATTTCTATATTAGCTCGAACACCGATGTCCACCAATAAGCAACTTTGAACACATTTTTCAAGCGTTCGGTTTTTTTTATTAAAACAAACCCTAAATGTACACCGTATACATGTATAACGATAATGCATTTTATAATGACATGAGCTATAAGCTTTATTTTAAATGCATCTCGAAACAATATATAAATTATTTTGAATATGCATTGTGAACGAAAGCAATAATGCATTTTGGAAAAGACTTTAACTATAAAACACATTTGCCAACATACATATTTTTGGAAATCTATTTAAAAATGCATTTCCAATATATATTCCAACATTTATTTTCAGTATGGAATAGTAATATATTGTCAATGTAAATTGAAAAAATATATTCATAATAACCTATATTGTGACTATATTATTATTATATTGTGTAAACATATGCATGTATGCAATACAAAATATAATTTTAATATACGATGTTTTGTGAAAATATATTGGAGATATATGGACCTTAGATACTAATATATTTTTAATGTATTTCAACATTAATTCCATATGGGTGTATAGTCATTTGTGTTTCATCCATGTTGTTAGTTACACCTCAGCCTGTGAATCTGATTTCGTGGATGGCAGCTTTGCAATGCATTTACAGAGAAAGGATTCAATGCGAAAACCAGAATTTCGAAGAGCAATAACAAAACCAACTATGTATCCATCTGGTCACACTACCAAGCATACGAAGCATGCGCGACTAAGTACCAACAAGGATGTCTATGCAAGATCCAGCAAACCTCCTAAACCAGTGGTAAGCCTAATACATGTAGTTGTGTTACAACACGACTAATTCCACCTTAATCCTTAATGCTAACTGTCCTCTTGTAATTTTTGTTTAATGTTGGAGTTAATTTTACCTTAATCTCCTTAAGCAAAAAACTATGGAAAATTAGAAGAAAATTACCAGACCAATCGTATCGCAGCATTACAAAAATAAGAAAATTAGGGCGGAACTAAAGCATGCAGTGTTGCCAGATACTGCATGAATGTACTGGGGATTTTCCAAGGCGCTTTTGCCAATAGACATCTTTTCCTGCGATTTCATATCCCTCGCGGCCAATATTAAGAGCAAAAAAAATTACAAGTGGACAGGAAGCATAATGGATCGATTAAGACGAATTATGCTTATTTCATACAGTATATGAAAGTATCTGAACTCTATATACAAAAAACTGAAAATAAAATTATCAAAAATTTTTAAAAGATAAAACAGTTAAGAGATTGGGTATAGTTTAATATATACTTAACAACTTAATTTAGGATCGAATGCAATTTTGTAATTATGTTTAGAGAAATCATTTTCAGGTAGATTCTAGGTCCCATTCTTAACGAACAAATATGATAAGCAAATATAGCCCTAAATTAAGCCAATATTACATAGGTATCGATTTTTGGTCTTATTCTTAGCAAATGCATGTTGACGGTGATATATGCTCGAGCGTATATGCTGTTACCAAATTCATGTAGTATTTTATGAACTTGGTGAATATTATGCTTTATTATCACAAATATTATATTGGTTTTTAAATAATTTCTGAATTACGTAAAAATAAAACTTATTTTTCTACATAGATTCCACTTGAAGTACATATACATTGTATACATGTACATGCATTGTTTACTTATTTTCTAAATTTTTAATTTAATACGAAAATGATAAAGTGGGACAGATATCAACAACGGCTTTGAAGTTTTAGGTGAAATTAGTTGACAAAAAAAAGAGGCTCCGATATCTGCATTACAGTAATACATGTATACAGTGTGTATTTATTTTAATTTCAGCAAATTAAAGTCACCTCATCCGAAGAACACACCAGCATCAGTGACAACCTGGAAGCAGATTCACAGTCCCAGAAAAACATGGGCAGCACCAAAATACCTTCACATGCATCAACTTCTGCAACAAAAGGAAACACTAGAAAGTCACATGAGAGGTTATCCCAGAGGAACAAGAAACATTCTGAGAATTCCGATTCTGGAATAGGGCTTCAGCGGGCTATTTTTGGTAAAAAATCACATTTTGACAACAAATATTGTTTTGTAGCTTCAATCACATTTACCAAACTTGAAAATCTATTTAAACAGTCAATGAATGATCAATGCATGTTGTTTTGAATTTTAGCAGACTCTCCTTTTGATGACTCGATTTTTACCCAGGAGAATGATGACATTCTGGTAATGTCAGTTTCCCTACTGATTTCCAATCAGTTCCGTATGAAACCGACCTTAACTTTTCTTATTTTCAGAAAATTCTCGAGCAGTTGCAACATATCATTAGAGTGTATCAAATGAAGTTGACGCAAAAAGACGAGATGTTGGAAATGCATGCGGTATGTTGCAATCAATTTTAACAACAGCATTTAAACTTAAATACACCCAGAAACACTTGCAAATACAACAATTTATAAAAATGATATTCGCTGAAAATTGCTGCCAAATGATGTTTCAAAAATATACATGGTCAATTTTTTAAAACTTTTCGCATGTATTACATAACATTATGCAAAACCTATATTGGATAGCAAAACAGTGGCACAATAAAATGAATGTGCTGAATGGACAGAGACAGTGATAACTCCAACTGTCCCATTTTCAATGGAGAGCCATAGCTTGTGACACCATCAACCTCAAGAATACTGTACATGTCAGTTTTAACGTATTTTCAGTTAAAAATTGTAGCATTGGAAAATCGGCTTCGTTCTATGGAACAAGAAAACGATCATTTGAAGAACTTGATACAAAATGCAGAAGCAAAAATGCCGGTTTCTCTAGAGGACTGGTATGTACCATTTCCAATATGAATTGCGATAGGTACATGCACAGTCAACTTAAGATTTAAGTTAATTCTAGGAAACTTGTCCAAGAACAAGCCGAAATGGTGATCGATGTCAATGAGGCGCTAACTGAGCAGCTGAATCATTTGCAGAATAAAATCAGAGAAACTCAAGTGCACCATAAGAAACAAGGTATACAAAATTGATGAAGCATCTGGTCTGCGATATTTGGATGTTTTAAATATTGTAAAGAAATTCATATTCATAAATTAGTCACCATTAATACATCTTGGCAGTTAATCAATTCCCAAAAGTCGATGAGAGGCAAATAATCTTAGGATACTCAATGAGCCTCGCAGATATTATTATTACTTAAGATAAAGAAAGATAACTTATCCTTCACTAAAAAATTAACAGACATTTAAAAACGCATGTTTAGAAAATGTAAATTCTGACAAATATTATTTTCTGGCTATTATTAGTTCAAATTTTTGCCATGTGTTCTGACTGATATGATCATTATCAACTTATTTGTGTTCCAAATGTTTGTCATTTCGAAAAAAATTTCACTTAACGGGAAAACAATGAAGCACACGACTGTTACTTGTGACTTGGACGTAGGTTAGTACAGTACATGCCTCCCATTGAACTTATGAATACATTCCTAAGAAATTAATACTTTATAAAATTTAGAAATATGCTATTTTGCAATTTGCTAACAACGGGTAATTTTGAACATGCTTTTTCGTAATAAAAGCCAAATGTTCAAAAATTTTGCTTAATATACAACATCCAGAAGCGTTATTTTCCTTCTTTTCACCAAATACATCTGCTGATATAAAAGAGAGGTAAAATTTGCTTTACTTAGATTATATTTTGGATTTCAGAAATCGTGATAAGGCAATCTTTGGATGCGTGCAACGATGAAAAAAGCATAATTTCCCAAGAGTTACAGCAGTTGCAAAAGAGATTTGAATTCCTAAGAGACGAATACAACGTTTTCAGACTGCAAGAAAATGACAAGATGTCCAGGGAAGAACATAGTTTGTCTGTCCAGGAGTGCACGAGGTAAGGAATAAACGTTTTTCGTCTTATTATGTTCCACTATGTCAAAAAACGTGTGTGTTGCATTATTTTTTGGAAAACTACACCAAAAGTAGAAGATTGTGCTCACGTTTCTAAAAACAAGTTGACTGATACATTTTCAGAGAATAATAGCCACTTTTTTTTTGGGAAAAATACTGGCAAAACAGGTGGTTTTTAAATTCAAACATTTCGAAATCAGAAAAGTTCTGCAAAATTTCGCTAATTTCCTGTATAAAAATGCAAGTTTTCCAAGATTTCCAGCCAAGTAGGTAATTTGATATACATTGTATCTCTTACGTTTTCTCCTACTTATTTTGAGAATTAATGAAGATGTAAATACTGTCAACAAATTTGTTTTTGGAAACATGTTGTCGCAACTAATGGGTTTGTGAATATCATTAATATTTAATAGGTGCTGAAGCGTTTCAGTGTTTTCAGAAGACACCAAATATAATTTACAAACTATACGATACATTTTATCATAAACCGTATAACACAATCTTATTGGCTGCAACTAAAACATGAACTGGGATCATGATTAGGTTTACTGTTCAACTAATTATTTATTTGGATGAGTTCTCTTAATGTGATTTCAGACTACTGGGAATCTTAAAAGAAAAATATGAACAGGGTATTCACTATGCAAACACTCGCCTCAAGGTAAATCGATTTTCCATGCATTTTGCAAATCACAGTCAGTCTAACACTTGCACCAAAATGTGAAATAAAATTTCGGAACATAAACAGCAACTGAACATTATACATGTGCAGTTACATGTATATTGACTGCAGAAGATACATTTATTGAATATAGCTATACCTGTAAACTTTTGATACAATATTCTCAAATGAATTTGAAAATAAAGTATTAGGTTGATGCTGTTTTTCTGAATATAATCTGAAAGTGTTTATTTGACTATTGCGTCTACCCCAGCCACTGCTAAAGATGAATACCATTGATTTGTCTGAATATAATACATTAACTGCTTAATATATCAGTGAATAATGCATTTATATACACTGTATATGCAATTATCAATCCTCGTGTATCATACAAATCCTTTCCAAACATGCAAGTCCACTGGTTAACCCCCTCATCTTCTTTATATACCTGATAAATAGGCTGTTCTAACACAAAAGAAGAACCTTATCGCGCAAACAACTCAACTGAAATCAGCTTATCAGGAACTTTCAGCTGAAAATAAAGTTTTGGTAACCTCATACAGGTAGATATTTGTATTTTACGTCATTTTTTTTAGTGTTTATGTAGAAAAACAAGCAGAAGGAAGTAACTAGCATGACTAATCTACCTGAATTAACCTACACAGATTGCAAGATAAAAGTGTCATTTCCATTAGGTTGTTGATTTACATATGGACATTGATATGCAATAAATGATACACGTTTTATAATGTTTTTCTACAGGAAGGGCTTGACAAAATTACATCACCTATCTAAGTCTTACACCAAAAAGAAGATGGACTGTTTACAGTTGAAAATGAAGCTGAAGCTAGTTCAAAATCAAGTAAATCTATTTTTATAACCAATAACACATAATGCTGTAAACTGAAGCATTTGCAATTCAAATCGATTCATAATTTCAGGTGAACGAAATGGTTATTAGGGAAAACATTCTGGAACAAAACGAAAGGTAGTGTTTAATTTCAGATAGGATATTTTTACAAAATTTCTCTTTCAGCATTGAATGCATGTGTTTGCCATTTTTGACCATATAACTTGTCCAAACATTTTTGGAATCAATTCTTCCAACTGGAAAGTTACCTTCAGTTTTGGTTGTGCAGATAGCTCTAAATTATTTGTTTTAACTTTTAAATTCAAGGTTGACTTCCGACAGAGCCCAAAACATGAAGATGCTCAGCTATGAGCAGAAACTGCAACAGCTTCAGCGTTTATTAGCGAAACGACATGTCAAGCTAAGGAAGCTTAATAAATTGCCGGGACACAAATAATTGTGAAGTTTATAACGACCTATCTGAGAAAATACAAAATAAAATACACGAAAAAAATCCATATAGCATATCTCTTTGCGAAATAATAATACATGTAGGTCAAGAGGGACTCAGTACCTTCTCTAGTTGTTCATCAATGCATGCTATGATTTAGTCTATTGCAAAATTTGTATTTTAATTGTGAGATTTGCGAAAGACCGAAGATAGTCTAAAAGCTAAATTAACACTGAGGAAGGTGTCAGTAAGCCCATCGTGTACATTTGGAGGGTGCCAAGCGCAGAACGCTTTAAGTGCCAGAACACTCTTATTCATAACTTTATGGATGTGGCTGTGGAGCTGGTTTAGGGTGTCACTATCTCAGTTATAGCTTCCTTTTCCAACTGAAAATTCTCATAGACATAAGCTTATTTCCTTTTAAAATCTTAACGCTTCCTGTCCACTTTGTAATTTTTTGGCTGAATTTTGGTCTTAAGTTGGCTTTTCTAATTTTTCGATCCTATCCACATGCCAATTAATAACTTTTCTTAAGGATGATCAGCGCCACCAAGGGGGGAAGAAAGTGCAGGAAAAGATGTCTATTGGTAACATAAACAGTAAAACATCTACAGTAAAGTATCTGGCAACAATGGTCTTTTTTAATACTGCTATATGATTGGTCTAAAGTAGAACCATGATCCTTCTATAGCGGATCTAGGATTCCGTGAAGGGGGTGCGGTTGGGTATGGGAGGGGTTATTAGACGGCAGATCCACCGGGGGGTTTGGCAGTCTTGAGGTACTCTAAATGCAATTTTTCAAGTAAAATTTTAAATAGTTTAGTGGGTTTCTTCAAATTTTTTCGACATAGTTTAATCCCTCTACTGTGTATCCAGGATGAAAAAAGGTGCCCCAGATTCACCAAAGTACAAAATGTTACCAGCTAAACGGGAAAGAAAAGCAAAGTACAATGTACATGTAATGATGAATAATTCGGTCGTACGCGGTTTAAAGAATCGAAAGAGACTTTATTCTGGCGAAATTACATTTAACATGG